>OZ038453.1:16002728-16017856 GCA_964036195.1 Sphaerolaimus hirsutus | reverse complement strand
ACACACAAATTATTTATTTTTGAAAAAAATTATTTTTTGCCGGGTCCCGGTCCCCGGCCGGGACCTGTGTAAATAGCCGTCACGATTACGGTGTCAAACAAATTTTTTTACGGAAAACGGAAACGGAAAAAACTTCAGCGGCCGGAAACGGAACGGAAAACGAAAAAATGTACACTTGACGGAAAACGGAAACGGAAAAAAATTTCAGTATCCGGAAAATGGAAAGCAAGGCCCGAAAAACGGAAATGGAAAATGAAATTTGCATGGAAACGGAAAAAAATTTCTGAAATTTTGCCGGAAAATGGAAAAAAAATTGCTGAAATTTGCTGTAAATTGTAACAATTGCTGAAATTTTGATGGAAAATGGGAAAAAGTAACATAGTTGAAAACCTGCAAGCATGTTTACCAGTTTGGCTGAAACAGAAAACAGACAGTTGAGCCAGAAAAAGGGAATATGAGGTGGAAAAATGTAAAATTTAGTTGGAAAATGGAAAAAAGGTGCAAAAACAGAATATGGAGCTGGAAAACGGAAAAAGGCTGGAAAAACTGGTAATATAGCTGGGTAACGGAAAATGAGCCGGGAAAACGGAAACAGAAACGGAAAAAAATTCAGTGGCCGGAAAACGGAATGGAAAACGAAAAAATTTTGCCTTCGGAAAACCGAAACGGAAGACCGAAATTTGACACCCTAGTAACGATGCTCTGTCTTTTACAGTCGTCATTAAATAATTCATTCATTTTGCCCAATTTCTGCCGACTGAATACTTCGCCTAAATGAATTCAGTCGCGACGATTCTTTGTGATTATTATTATACCTATACTTGAGTTTTGTGCTATATTTATATTCAGCCAGTGTTTGTCGTCATAACAACTTGCATTGTTCGATTCGTTGACTGGTAAAACATACCTATTTCGGGGGGGGGGGATCTTTTCCTGTGAATATGACTATAGTAATGCAGTGCCGCAAAGAAATTACTAAAGGCGCCACAGTGCCATTGGCGCTCGGCGCCATTTTTGGCTTGTGGCGTTCTTGGCGCCTTGCGCGCAGTTCTGAAACGGCGCCACAATGGTGCCAACCTTGTTTCAGGGTGAGTTATGCGAAAACAGTAAAAAAAATCAAAGATGACTCCATCAAAAATCGATTTTTTGACTGAAAATGGCTGAATAAAACAAATTTTTGTTGTGACAATTCATCAGATGTAGGTAAATGTGACATATTTATTCAGGGATTTGATTGGTAGCTATAACGAGCCTTACGAAAATCTTTTATACAATTACTAGGTAGCCTCACGGACATAAATGACACGGACACAATATCACAAGGATCACACAAATCAGATAGAAAATGAATTCTGCAATCGAAAACACCGAGATGCCAGCCAGAATTCCCAAATTTCCACCAACGTAAGACATAAATGTTATCACCTGCATGTATTTAGATCATCCTGAGTTGGCGGGGCTAATATACCGTATTACCTCGAATTAACCCACCCCCTCCCTTGAATTAACCTCCCCCTAGAATCAACTCCCCCCTCAAAACCGGTTGGTGAAATAATAAACCCCCTTCGAAAAAACCCCATATCCGAAATTATGAATCATGTATGGAATGTAAATTCATGATCTATTGATTACTGCTAACATGCATCGCAGCTAGCATTCGAAAAATCGGTGATTTTCAAAAAATAAAATTCAATATAATCTCAGAAAATCTCTCAAAAAAATAGGATTAAATCTCTCTGAAAAACGCTGCGAAAATATAAATGAGAGATTTAATTATATTTTTTCTCATAAATAAAATCTAATTACCGTATTTCTTCTCATAGAAGAGCGCTGTTCTATTTTTTGGTCAACTTTTTACCTGCCGTTCTATTGGAGGTGCCATTCTATTGGAGGCTGCCGCTCTATTTTGTTCATCAATTTTTTCCCACACATTTTTCATTTGAACATATTGTTTTTTTATGAAACATGAACAACAGTTTGGTATCAGAGCATCAATTCAAGCAAAACCAGATGTGAAAAACAACCCTGAATCATATTTCTGATCACCTTGGATGTTCTCATAACCTAGTTACCTATCTAACATTTTTGTGTTTTGACACTCTTCCAACATAATTTCTACCTGTCGTTCTATTGGAGGTGCCGTTCTATTGGAGGCTGCCGTTCTATTGTTTTCGTGAGTGCAAAAACGTGCCATAACCTGCCGTTCTATTGGAGGTGCCGTTCTATTGGGGGTATGCCGTTCTATTAGAAGAAATATGGTAAATCTCTCTGGAACTGGAGAAAATATTATTAAATAAGAGATTTTTTAAATATAAATCTCCCAAAGATTTTTGGAACGCTAATCGCAGCTACACATAAACTAGTTTGTGTATACTCGGCGTACATGATACTATACAATGAGTTGCATGATGTCATATCATGCACGCTGTATCCAACCCGTAGAACTCTGTTTTTGTGACTCGTGCTTACGCATATACTGAGTGAAACTATTCAATTGTGCCCGCACAATTCAAACCCCCGTCAAAGTGTAGTTGAGTTTTTTTGGCATGATGCCATCCGAGCGTCGTCTGGATGGACAGCATCTGAATAAATACAAAGCGGGAACGTTTTCTGAATTCAAAATTTTGAACGTAACAAGTTTTCTTCAAAATGAATCGATAGCATGTAACTTTTCTAAATATGAATTAGATTAAAAGTAGGTAAACGTATAATCAAAAATTTGCAGCACCTATCGGCACAAAAATTGGAGTAAATGAGTGCGTAAAGAACCGCACATTTTCATTTTCCTTTTTATTATCTTTCCATTTTCTTTTTTAATATTTTCATTTCTCGTTCGCTCCGTACAAGAACAAAATATAACTTTCCAATTTTGTAGAATGATATGTCCGTCGACTATACATATTGACATATTTACGACCCACTGTGCACCGTTTTTCTGCCGTATTTAAGATGTATCGCACTTCGCTGAGATGTTGAATTTCATTGACGCTCAGCGAAGCGAAACATAAGTGGACCAAACCTGTATGATATCATGTCTGTCGAGTTTAGCTATCTACGTTTTTATGTCCAAATATATCCTGTTTGAATGCAGGTATTACCTGTTTTGGGTATGCAAATGGCAACATTTTACTATGATCCTTACAAAAATTTCTGATGAAATAACAAACCCTCCTCGAATAAGCCCCCCTCGAATCAACCACCTCAAATTTTGCTGACAAAATAATAAACCCCATGGCGGCATTTCGAGGTAATACGGTAATGAGGAAGACACATTCAATTTTTTTCTGTGGTATGCAGATATCCATAAACCATCAAAGTGTTGAAAATGTAAAGTCACTTCCACCAAACAGTAAACCAAAATGAAGTTCCCGACACTCTATGTAATTACCGTATTTGCTTGAATAATCCCCCTGGGCGATGATTATTTCGCCATACTTTTTTGAGGGGGGAACTATTCGAGGGGGGGAATTATTCGAGGGGGGGAATTATTCTTTCGTCAAAATTTTTGAGTATATTTCTATCAAGTCATTCGACGAAATATGCATTTTTAACACAAAAACGTGCCATTTTTGTTAAAATTTGGCACAACTAATTGATCAAATATCTTTAAGGGGGGATTATTCGAGGGGGGATTATTTTTTCCTCACTCGTCTTACAGGGGGGGATTATTCGAGGGGGGAATTATTCAAGGGGGGGACTATTCAAGCAAATACGGTATCTGAAATTCTAAAACTTGTCAAAGTGCCAAATTGCAAACTGGTCGACCGACGGGCATGGCGGGGGATTCCACGAAGGCGTGATACACGCCCTGCTCCATGAACACGTTGACAGTGACAAAATCCACAGTTCGGTTGTAGATGCACTCCGCTTTCGTGGCGCTGTCTGATATCCCTTCACACTTGGTTATCTGCGGGGCGATTTTTGATTAATTAACACTAGTCATATTTAGATTAAATAAATCCCTGGAGCACAAAAACCTCACCGTTTTGCGCCTGGGAGCACGTGACACCAAATAGAACATCTCCAGCTGGCTGAAATAGGATGAAAACACCATGCGCAAAACCATATACCAGTGCAGTAGCCTATTCTTGAAATAGCCCCCACTATACGTGTATTTACCCCCCCCCCCCTCCCGACAATCGTATGTAGAATACTGCAATAAAGGTGAAACTGCATATTTGACTCTGACATGTGTGTGTATGGTATGACGGAAAATGTAAAAATATTGTGCAGAATGTTTGTGCTAAAAATACACAACATGAAACTGCACCCAGGTGCCAATTCCAGACCCTGTAAAATGTCAAATTTCATGCAAAGTGTTCAAGTTACAGATAATGCCATGCAAAATGGCAACCAAGCGCACCCAGGCTGAGTCAATGTGTGAAGGCTGCACAGCTAAGATTTGGATACACAATTGACACTTTACTCTACATTTGACTTGTCAGTTGACTTTACATTTGACACTTTACTTTACATTTAACATTTGACTTGACACTTGACTTTACATTTGACATTTGACTTGGCACTAGACTTTACATTTGACACTTTACTTTACACTTTACAGGGCTTGGGATTGGCACCTGGTCCGGCCCCCACTTGATTTCTTATTCTATTGTTTGGAAAAGAGGTGCCAGGCCCTGATTGCGCCACGGGCAATGGGCACCAGTGCATGGCACCCTTTTGCAGCCTGAAATTGTGCTAGCGCCATTCCATCACTAATATTAAGACCTCCCCCCTAAGCAGCAGACAAAAAATTTTATTTACAAATTTTAAAATTCACTTTTAGCTTTTATTTTTTTACACACTTGACATGCTGGTTTAGAATGTTTTATTGAGGAGGGTTAAAGGTTCAAAGTTGTGTCAAAAACATAACCTCTAAAATGCCTCTCCATTAGAAACTTTACTTGGGTCAATCTAATGTTGTAAATTTTGACAATTTTTGTTCCTGTAATGACATCATTATGATGTCATATGATTCACTCCAAGTAAATTTCTTATGGAGGCATTTTAGAGGTTATGTTTTTTACACAACTTTGAACCTTTAACCCTCCTCTATAAAACATCCTAAACCAGTGTGTCAAGTGTGTAAAACATAAAAGCGAAAAGTAAATTTTCAAACTTGCAAAATTATATTTTTTGTCTGCTACTTAGTGGGAGGCCATAAGATTAGCGATGGAATGGCGCTGGCAAAATTTGAGGGTGTAAAAGAGTGCCACACCACGGTGCCCTGTGCCTTTGGTGCAATTGATGCCAGGCGCCCCGTTTTCCAAACCATAGTATAACAAATAAAGTGGGGCCAGACCTGGGTGGGACAGTGAAAATGCCACAATTTTGGCAATGCACCCTGTAGCGAGTTCCCATGGCCCCTTCCTTTCATGAAGAGTAGAGGAGGGTTACACCTATATACCACCCAATTATTAGCTTTCCACCCTGCCCACAGCTGGAGATAAGGCATCCGATATGAAATATGATATAGTGGGCCGGACTAGGGTGGGCCGGTGTTTACCTTTCCACTGTAGGTATGCTATTCTATTAGAAGAAATACGGTATCTCTTATCCATCAAAGCCATAAATATGACACAAAAGCACGGACCTGCAGGCGGGCGGACAAGTGCAGCCTTCCCACTCACTGGCTGATGTCGTTTTCACCGCTTCAAAGACACACTCTTTGTCAGCGAAAGAGCAAATCCTGTGCTCTCCTGGGCCAAAGTTCAATTTGAATGTTAGGTGTAGGTTGTCAAAAAAAAATTTTCAGAAATTTTCAAATGGAAATGAAACAGAAATTTTAGCTGCCGGAAACGGAAAACCGAAATGTATAAATTATTCAGCTGCCGAAAAGCGGTGAGGTAAAAATTGTTTAGCTGCGGCAAAACGGAAATCGTATTTACAAGGTACCGCAAATCGTCGAATAAGACCCCCCACGAATAACTCCCCCCTTGAATAAGTCCCCCCTGCTGGTGGGGTAAGGAAAAAATAACTCCCCCCTTGAATAAGTCCCCCCTGCTGGCGGGGTGAGGAAAAAATAGCTCCCCCCTTGAATAAGTCCCCCCTGCTGGCGGGGTGAGGAAAAAATAACTCCCCCTTGAATAAGTCCCCCCTGCTGGCGGGGTGAGGAAAAAATAACTCCCCCCTTGAATAAATCCGCCCTCTTATATAACTCCTCCCTCTGATGAAAAGGATACAATACAAAACTATAAAAGGAAATAGTAGCCTATGGCAGCGACAGCAGATACATAATGTGTATGCAGTTTCTTTTGTTGTTGGACAGGTTAATACCTGAATTACACGAGTTTACATACTGCATCCATACAATGAATTAAGTCCAAGTTTACTGAGGAAATAATAACTCCCCCTTGAATAACTCCCCCTTCCAAAACTTCTGACGAAAAAAACTCCCCTTCTATCTTATTCGAGGCTATAGGGTAAACATTGTCCTGTGAAAAACGGAAACGTGAAAATCGAAAAGATGAAGTTAGCAACCTAGTGAGGTGCCCAAAAGTGTCCCAATACGAGAATAGGTGATCATATGGAACCAATATGTGCACAATTTCATTTTTTATTAATAATTATATACATTCCATTTGTTTGCGTGTTGGGCACTCAATCTGTACAGTATGTTATGATAGAATGTAACACCTGGTGGCTGGGGGTACCTATTGTCCACGCATTCACACATTTCCAGTAGTCTGTCTTGTTTACATGAGATGTAGCATGCCTGGGGAGGGGGGGGGCAATATAAATATTAATATGGTACTGTGATTGAGTGAAAATTCCCTGTGCAGACTGGTTTGCATATATGTATGCATATGGAACTTGTCCAACCAGAAATTGTAAAAATTGTGCAAATGAGACATCCATCCAACTACCGAAGTTTTTTTTCAATTCTAGAACATTTTCGAGTTCTTTGTGGTTCAACCATAAGGTATTCATAACCTTTTACGTTGATGTAAGGCTATTTAGATCAGAATGGTTTACCTCTTGTGCATAGCTTTTTCCCGGGAAGTAATATTGGTCCACTTCATCAGGATAATTCACGCAGTCGCTGTAAGGTTGGCCCAACTTTTTCGCAACCATCTGCAATAAACGGCCAGGCGATAAAAGCTCGCCAACCAGCAAAACTGTTGAAAAAATCTTCTACAAAATCCTTCACTCAAAGTAGTTAGTCAAATGTCTACTACTTAACTACTGACAACTTGTCGTGTCGGAATGCGGAGAATTTCTTTTTTTCGGTGCTTTTTTCATCACTAGCATGGCATCGCCCCGCGTGACTCCGCCTACTCGCGACCGCTTTAAAATAGCTAAACCGCACGCGAATTGGAAGGCCAGCCATAGCTGAAATCGGGGGTAGCATTTTGAGGGAGGGGGGGGATCCGCCCCCCCCCCCCTCCCTCAAAATGCTACCCCCGATTTCAGCTATGACGCCAGCGCGCGGTCGACGATCGACGTTTTCCCCCCATATTTTACAAAATTGGAATTTTCGTAAACAAGAATTAGCGCGTGCCATTCTGGAATTTGTGCGATTGTGTCGCTAGTGTGCGAATGACAATTGCACACTAGCGACACAAGCGCGCAAAGGAGGGAACAGTTGCAAACCAAAATAGGTATGTGCGTTCCCTGCACATTCTACGGATTACGGTTAACAACTACGGATAAAAGTGAACACGAACAGATCTAAATCCAATGTTCACTATTTCTCCCGGCGCCACCGAAACTGCGGATGTTTCGGGAAAAATCATTTCATCTTGAATGTGGACAAATACGCGCAGCCCCGCTGTCATAATCCAGGTGACATAATCATATTGGTTTACTTTAACTTTCATGTGGACGCCTGTGAATTGAGGTTACCATAAATACATTGTAGAATTATATTATTCAAGGGTATTATAGTGATGTGAGAAGCGCCTGGCGCGCCTGGCGCTTTTGGCGCTTGACGCTTTGTTGCTGTGGCGCCAGTGGCGCTTGTCGCCATGCATCACGGCGCTTGCCGCCTGACGCTATTATTATCTGGCGCCAGGAACAAAATATCTGGCGCTGACGCTTGGCACTATCGCTAAAGGAAAAAAACGCCATAGCGCTTCTGACGCTTGGCGCCATTTTTTCTGGCGCCATTGCCGTATGGCGATGAGGATCGAAAAAAGCCATAGCGCTTTTGGCTTTCACTTTTAAATTTAAAAACAAACTCAGCGCGTGTCCATTTACATGGTCTTCAAAGCATGAAAATTTTTTACCAAATTACTAAAAAAATGAATGCTTTACCTCCAGTTATTCCGGCCCAATTGATGACATGAGGATCAGAACCGTTCCCATTGAAAGACAAACAATTGCCCAAACTCGGCTCATGGTACAGACTCACGTCATATCTGTGGAATTTTATGTACCGTAATCTTCCGTAATAACACCGTTCTGGTTGAATGGGAGCACGCTGATTATTTATTCATTTTTTATGAATGATAATTCATGTAAATTAGCCAATAATTCGTGTAAATTAGGTGAACCAAATATTAATTCTTATAATTGAAAGAGATTCATTTGAAGAATACAATGCAATTTTAGCAAAGTGAGGTTTGCCATTGGCGTCTTGTGCACTTTTCATCTCGGGTGCAGAACTGGGGAGTCAGGACCGGACCTGTGCCGCTTGGCATGTAACCCGTTCAGCATGTAGACAGCGGATCAGGGGTTCCCAAAGTTTTGATCCTCGTCGCAGCATCATAAATAGCAAATCTCTCCTCCAGAGGGATAGATAGTTGAAAATTAGTCTGGGGGCTCTCTGGGGCAAAATATATATGTTATATGGCAAAATAAATAAAATGGAGCAAAATTTTGTGATTTTGGGTGAAGGTTGGGGGAAAAAATTGCTCAAAGTTTGCTCCACTTATATAGTAGGTAGTTGAGAGATTTGGGGATGGGCTCAAGGGATGGTAGCATCGGGATAGATAGCTAGCTGAGCAGCCACCCCCCCCATGGGACCCCGCAACGGGTCTACATGCCAAGCGGCTTTACATGCCAAGCAACCCTACGTCGTTGGGACCGCGACTAGCATTTTTTTATCATCAGACCAGGACAGGCACTGGGGTGTCGGGACAGGGACTGGAACTACCCCAGTCCCAGGACTTCCAAACACTTCAACTAACTTCACAACGCCTGAAATGTTGTGAAGCGCACTTCCAGACAAGTGAAGACATTTCAGAAAACATTTGTGCAACGTTGTGACACCTGTCTGTGATGTGAAGTGCTTTCAGGACAAATTTTGTGTAGTGCTGGGAAGCACCTGACCGTGCAGTGTCGGGAAGTGTCACCATGAAGACACTTCAAGACGCTTCACAACGCATCACACACCCATATTTTGTTGTGTTAAAGTCATGAACAGTTGAGAGAGGCTGCATATTTGACACAAAAAATCAACCATGGTCCCATTTGAACCCCCCATTTCTACGTGTTTAAAAATTGTTGTAATCAATCAACTCCTCCTGCAACGCACCCTTTGTTGCAAGGTTCCCTCTCAAAAGTGCACCAATTATTTGCATTTTCCGGCAGATATTCGTGCAGCTGCCAACTCGAAGCCAGACGCTCCTCCTCACTCAAAAACGACACCATGTCGTCCTTCATTGCATCGGAAACTTGCATTGAAAGTACCACGTCATTTTTCATTTTGGCTGACATCGGCATTTCCTGGGTTGGGGTGGAATATTTTTCTACAGTTGTCATGATTCGGTAGATGTTTTAAAATTGTTAGAATTATTTACACAATATCGCAAATATTTAGTGCTCACCTCCACTTGAAAAAGAAATGGTCACTCGACTACCTAACTTATTGCTATACAATTTTGGACTAGTTTGGTATGAAAAATTATGTCTGAAATTTGAATTTTGTCAAACAAAGTTCATTCGTTTCATGTTTATTCCATTAAATCAGATTTTTTGTGTGAATTCAAATAACCCTGTACTTTGGTGCAAGTAAACTCTCTCGGCAAGTAGTACCTGCCTGCATGTAATTATGATTGCTCTGCAAGATTTTCCAATACACTACCGTGCAGAATAGTTGAGACTTTTTGCGCTGCATGATTAAATTTGCCAGAGTTTTGAAATGGTTGATATGCAAAACATTTGGATACTATACATGGGTACCCTGGGGCGTTGACTACACATGCCCGGGATGACCGCCCCTCGAGTTCAAATCTGCGTATATTCCTAGTGTACAAACATATTAACTCAGTTTGTTTATGTTTCAGAATAGTTGAGACTTTTCTTGTTCTGGGCAGTAGTCACCCAGTATCTCACTTTAAAGTCTATATCCAATTCATATGTTCATTTTTTTACAAAATTTTCACCATTGCAACTGCTTGCCTGCATCGCTGAGCTCTGTGTGTAGCAAGAAACATTCTAAGCATGAACAGCATATGGCAATCCATATATGGAAATGTGGCATTCATTTATTTTTGCTGCAGTTTTGTATCCATTGCCAGCAACTCAGAAATGGGGGTTGGCATACTACTGAGTGGGGCTATTTGGTGTGTAAATTTGAGGTTTTGGCTTTGCTCTATTAGGGAGAAAAGTTGGCCCAACTGTGAATGAGTAATGTGCAATTATTTTGGATGGAATGAAGATGGAAGTTTGTAAGTGCTATAACTTTTGATTGGAAAGAGATATTGAAAAAACGTTGTTGTCATATTAATTCTCTCTGTCTAAAGTATGTTATAGACTGTTCAATAACAAAATTTTCATGCTGCAACCCCCAGTAAAATAAGCATAAAATATTTAGACACCATTGAAAACTTTGAAGTGCCATAACTTTTGATTGAGATATTGAACTCATTTTTGTTTTAAATGAACCCTTGTTGTCTAAAGTATATGATAACATGTCTGAAAAAAATATTTTTTCTAGTTCAAAAACTGGGTCAAATTGACATACAGAACTTAGAAATTACTAAACCGACCACAAAAATAGAATCTGCAGGCTGTCCCGATCATTTTAAGTGTTGAATGATTCAAATCAGCCCAGAAATGGTTGAGTTATTAAGCTTCAAAGACACTCATCCAGATTGCACATTTTTTGTATATTTATTGACCATCTTTTTATAGACCCCCCTTATCTCGGGCCTGGGGGACTATTTGAGCAAACAAAAAATTTTCGTAGTAGCCCCAGCATCAAACCCCAACATACTCAAACGGCATCAAAATTGGGCTAGGGACAAGAAATTGGGAAGCAAAAAAGTGCAGTGGGCCCCCAGCCTACTGTTTCTCTATGTGTGAAAAGTCTCAACTATTCTGCACGGTAGTGTATTACATTTACTTTAATATTTAATTAGATTAACATATTTTTTCCCACAAAGTCGTCCATTTTACAATGCTAGCTGAGGTGCATACTTGCTGGGCAAGCGACTCGTAGAGCGGTCAGAATTGTTTACTTGCAGGCTGCTACTTCTTGCAGAGAGAGTTCCAACCAAGTCAAACTAGATAAGGTATGTTTTTTATATCAGTGCATACATTTCACTTTTGTGCACTTTATTGGATCGTTTCATCCCAGAACATTATAATTTTATTCCACATACATCTGGATTGATGTCCATCTTGCTTGCTCTAGCCATTGCTGGCTGCATCATTCCCGCTTCTGCAGATTTTTTTGAGAAAATTTTTGATTGTTATTAGAAATAGTGATGGAATAGCGCTTGAGTACCAGGAAAAGTTGTGAAAGAAATGGAACAACTTTCAAATTTTTATTACAATTGCTATAACTTTTTTTTTGAATGGCATTTGGTTCTACTGATGCTTGCTTGCTCAATGCCTAGCCTGACTTACGTACCGTATTACCTCGAATTATCCCCCCCTTGAATTAACCCCCCCTCGAATTAACCCCCCCTCAAAATGGGCTGGGGAAATAATAAACCCCCCCCCTCGAAATACCCCCCCCCAAATACAGTGTAAACAGTGTGTACATAACAAATAACACAGTGTGTGGACTGTATTATGCAGAACACACGTTAAAACCGATGGCTGAGTGATGTTAGGGAAGGGTTTATGTGTATATACAGTAGTATATGCCTATAAACACTCATACGCCTCTGAAGATGTTGTATTTTTCTACGTCTGAGTACGGGGAATTTTGTAAAATTTCTGGCGAAATAATAGACCCCCCCCCCCCTCGAATAAACCCCCCCCTCGAATTAACCCCCCCTCAAAATTTGCTGGCGAAATAATAAACCCCCATGGGGGTATTTCGAGGTAATACGGTAATCACTTTTTCTGGCTTTGTTTACATCATGCAGACCGAATTGAATGGCCGCCGCTACCCCACCCCCTCAAATAACTAACGATGGCAAAAAAAGATTCGAAAATTCAAAAAACTTATCGAATTTTCGAATTTTTCCGGAATTTTCGAATTTTTATTTCACCCCTAGAAAAAACACTTAAAAATCGATTTATTTTTCAAAAAATTTGAAAATTCGAAAATTCGAAAACTCTAAAATACTTTTTGAATCTTTCAGGCAATTCAAGGCACTCTTAAGTTCAACGTACTAAATACAACGAAAATTGATACGCGGTGCTTATGAAAAAGCGAAACAAAACAGAAAAAAAGCCCAAAAACGTTGAAATGTAAACTGCCCTGTAAAATGTGAAATGTCATGCAAAGTGTTAAAAGTTATGAAAATGCCCTGGAAAAATGGCAAACATATTTGCCATTTTCCACAGCATTTCCATGACTTTAGACACTTTGCATAACATTTGACATTTCACAGAGCATTTTACAGGTGTCTGGGACTGCACATATTTATAAGTAAAAGAGATGTGATCAAAGATCTACTCCAGCGACATTACACTTTATAATGAAACCTACCATATCCCATCTGAATAAAAGAACAAACATAAAATTTTTTCATCATATTAATCAAATTGCTTTGATAAATATGATGAAATTTTTTTTGTTTGTTCTTTTATTCAGATGGGTTATGGTAGATTTCATTGTATACTCGGCAGACATGATACTCTGCCCTCGCACTGATTTATCTAGTGTTGGAAGCGTGCCAATGATTGTTAAATCATGCGATTTCCATAAAAAGATGTAAAAATTTATCGATATGAATATGTTAATGAACAACATTATAACAACAATCAATTTTGTGATCTTTTTATGAAACTTGCACGCGTTAACTATCCTTGGCACACTTCCAACGGGAACCACGCGTGCAAGGTGTAAAGTAACCGGAGTATAGGTGTAATGTCGCTGGAGTATAAGAGTGGTTTTGAGTATTGGTTTGAGAAGTACCCATATTTCGTGCAGTTAGCACTGTATGCACTGAGTACGCTCAGTGCGCAGTACTCTGGCGAAATTACACCCTACATTTTTCTGGTGGTAACACTCCATCATGACGTCATAACCGCAGTCAGCAGTGAACTTACGGCTGACTGAACTGGTTCAGAGTCAGGATGAAATGGAGTGCAGTGGTGAATCAGTTCACAAGTTTTCAGTTGGCTGTCTGCCAGCCAAAGATATAAATCATATCTATTTGTAGATTAGCACGTCTGCCGAGTATAGCCACTTCCAAAACAGTCAAAATTCTGTGTTTAAAGCTTTAGATTCAATATTTTTCCAAAAAAAATCGAAAATTATTTGAAAAAATTCGAAAAATTGCCAAAAAAGATTCGAAAATTCGAAAATTAAATTCGAAATTCGAAAATTAATTTCAGGAAAAATTTGAAAATTTGAAAATTCATTTGGGAAAAAACACTTAAAAATTTAAATACTTTTTTTGGAGGGTTTGCCATCGTTACAAATAACCCCCTAAAATTACGGGGCAGGCCTGATACGCACACGTGCCCGATACGCACATATGCCCGTTTTTTTCACTTGACACTTTTTAAAGTGATTTTCACTTTACTCATATCTGAAAATCACTTGAAAAAGTGTCAAATGAAAAAAACGGGCATATGTGCGTATCAGGCACGTGTGCGTATCAGTGCACGCCCTAAAATTACCCCCCTCAAAATTTGCACTTTTCAAAAATATAGCCCCCCCCCCCCTGGAAATATGGTATGGTTAAACAAACATTTTTCACAATTTATTCATTTTCAATGTTTTTGTTAATGTGTGTTTGTATTTGGCCCAAGTTAGAAACGAATGCTTGTCAAAATTGTTCTGTGATTCTTACCGAAATCGCAAGTGGATCCTTCAAATTCTGCGGAGCAAGTACACGTGAATTGAGACCCGTCATTTGCACATTCCGCATTAGGGTCCGTTAATTGACATTTGTTCTCACTGCATGGTTGCACTGTAAAATGAAGTGCTTTTGAACATGGTTGGTTTTACTAAAATTGTATTTTATTTTTATTAAAATTGTATTTTATTTTTATTTTATTCATGTTTCAGTTTATTTTATTATATTTTATTCTGAAATGTCATTAATAAAATAAAATGAAACCATTTTACAAAAATTTTACAAAAATTTTACAAAAATTTTACAAAAAATTGGAAATCTTGGATGCAACATGTGCATAAAACAATGTGCATGCTAGAAGCATGCAGATGAATACAAAAAAAATTTTATGTAAACTTTTGACACAAGTTGTGAGGTAGTCATTTTGTATTTTGACCCTCAGGAAGTCCTGGATATATGCATCTAATTGCTCCTCCCAATGGAAGATACCTAAAATTTGGTTGTTTTTTTGGGTGGGGGGAGGGCTTGCGGGGTTCAATATATAGGCTTTTTCAAGGTATGGAACAAAGAAAATGGGATACAAATCACATAAATTAGTGATCTTTAAGGTGAAAATATTTTTGAAGATGTGAAAATTTGCAATTTTGAGCAATGATATGTTTCAATCACAACAATGAAAGATACAACAAGGCACTAGTTCTGCAAATTGGCAGCTAGGAACTTAAGCAACATGATAGAAAACTTTCTTTAGAATTTAACAGACACTCGAGTTTTTGTAAAATTTTACTAAAATTGTACAAAAATTTGAATTATTGTACAATTTTACTAAAATTTTACAAAAATTAAAATTTTAGTAAAATTGTATTATTATTTTATTAATTTTCCATTTTATTTTATTTTATTTTATTCTCTAATTTTCCATTTTATTTTTATTTTATTTTTATTTTTTCTGAGATTTTGCCAACCCTGCTTTTGAAA
>OZ038453.1:15892528-16002528 GCA_964036195.1 Sphaerolaimus hirsutus | reverse complement strand
AAAATTTTTTTTATGAAAAACTGAAAATGGAAAGGTAAATTTTTCCCCTGTCGGGGACGAACATCCCCGGTCGGGGACGAACATCCCCGGTTGGGGACGAACATCCCCGGTCGGGGACCAAAATTATTTGTTTACTGAAAAAAAACTTTCTCACCGGGGACGTTTGACCCCGGTCGGGGCCATTTAGATGTTGCCGGGGACCGGTCCCCGGCAGGATTTCGATCACTATACAAAAATACAGTGATTGAACAAAATTGAAGTATCAATAAAAAAACAATCAGTAACCGCGCTGAGCTGAAATTTGGCATGCGTACTCACTATTTGAAGGAGTACTCACATGCCAAAATTCAGACAAATCCAAAAAAAAATTATACACTTGTACAAAGAAAATGCATCAATGCGTGTAACTGTCTTGCAAAAATTTTGTGCATGTAAATTTTGTGGTAAGTCATCTAATTAACATGCAAGCAACCCATACACACCAATTATTGACTTTTGAAAAAAATTATTTTTCACTGGGAACCTGTGATGAAGCCACTGAAGTCAGCGTCTTCTACCACCGAATCCGGCAACTCCAAGACCGTAGTGAGAAATGGCCTTTAGAGTGGTTGATTTTCCCATTGTAGCCGAACGTCCACTTGTTGACAGCCAAGTTGGGTTTATTTCGTGGTTGCGTATTGAAAGGGGTTCGAAATTGTTTCAGGTACTTTATTTTGATCAGATGCAGCCAAATACAAAAGTGCAAAGCCTAGTGAGCTTCCTAGTCGAAGTTTCTATTGCTAGCTTATTTTTGTTCAGAAGCTTGGGGTCAGAAGACTGAAGTAAAAACTTCCAAAGTAGCTAAGACACAGAAATTATGTATAAAACACAGCTACAGTAATTTCCTAAATTCAAATGCACAAATAAAACATAAATGCAATAATAAGACACATTTAGCCGAAACAGTTGGCTTATTCTACGCGTGCAAATATTCAAATACTTATGGTAAAGAAATACCAGGTACAAATTGGGCTAATGGAAAAACTATTAATCTTAAGAGGCGCAAAGTCGGCAAACTCGGCTGATTTACTAATTTGCTTCAATTTGTCAGAAAACATTGACGCACATTGGAACTAATAAAATAGGGTTTGGAAATTGTAAATAGTAGTGTAAATGTTCCTAACAACGTAAATAGAGTAGGGTATATTCAATACAGTAATAATCACTTCCTGGAAAAGTATATTTCATAATTGGCAAATTGGGACTTATTCGAGGTAAATGGGTATGTTAATTGAGCAGGGTTTATAATACATTCTTAGGTATAATTTGAGCAGGGTATTTCCGTGAATGTCAAGTAAATATAAATATAAATAGTGAGCAGGGTTAATATAATTATACCTACGCGAAGGGCTTTGATAAACACGTACAGTAAATGTTAGTCGCACACAGGGCACTATTTCTCTATTAGGACGCTGGCCTAAGTAAGTACGTAGCACATAAATATTTTACAAGATTTGACTTTCTCACATTGCAAGTAAACCATGTAAATGTATATATAATAATGATCGGAAAATTACGGCGAATTGAATGAGCCTAATTTCATATTCATAAACCTAATAATAACTTATTTGACCTTTTAACCTAAATATTCCACATAAACATATCAATTACCCATAAAACACTTTCCTAATTAAATATTCTCCATGGATAAATATATAGTGCAGGAAATATAATTTGCGTGGTAAATAAATATAGTGCATGAAAAGTAAAATAGTGCAAATAAGTAAATGTGCAAATATGAGCCTAATTATCAAATCTCTGTATTTCTTTATCCATCCATTTTGCTACGGTCAGCACAGAACCGGTCCTTTGTATGGGCTGCTGTAAATAGCGCCACAATACAGACAAAAGAATATATGACTAAAAAGAAAACAAACATACTGTATTTCTTCGATCTTAATGACGTGTTCATTCACATTGGCTTGCTCGATTACTTTGGCGAGTCTATCGAGCATCTGAAAAATACATTGCCCTGCTTGAATACATTGCCGTATGAAAAAATTGATGTTGCATGATCATTTATGTTTTGATGTTCGCTGCCATACATATGCACACCATCTGTTCTGCCTATGTTTTGCTTTTGCTATCTACTCATACGGTATTGTGCAGCCTTATGTCACAAAATGACAATGGTTTGCACTTATGTCACTAATTGCACTTGAATCATGAATACGATCTGAAAAATATATTGCCGTGCTCGTTTTACATTGCCGTGCTCTATTACATTGACCCCCCAAAACCGCTTATGAAACAATACATTGGCGGTCAATATGATCGAAGAAATACGGTAATATATTTTTTCCATGAATGTTTTCACAGGATCAATCGGAGAAGAGTTTTACAAGGGAGTTGGGTTTTTAGAGGGATTTTTTCAGGTATTTTTTCTTTTTTCTACACTCAACTAACAGGGGAGGAGTTAGAAAGGAATGAAATGGGGTAAATACAGTAGCTCTATCAATTTTGGCAGAGGGAGATGTAAGTTACAACTTGTTTGCACTGTCTGCAAGTACCACGCAGGAATCGTGCACAAAATAAACCAACCAAGGACTAATCAATCTCAATCACATCTTACTGAAGCAAGGAATTACTAAATGAGGTGGGATTTATTCAAGGGGTGTTATTCTAGGTTCAGTTTTTTGAAGGGGTGTGGTATTCAAGGTGGGAATTATTCAATGTGAACTATTTTATCTAAGGGATGGATTTATTCAAGGGGCATTATTCAAGGCCAACTTTAGAGGAGTTAGAGGGAGGTTATTCAAGGGAGGGAGGTTATTCGAGGAAGGTTATTCAAATGTTATGTAAAAAGCAAGATTTGGATACAAAAACATAAGATTTGGATATGATAAAATAAGATTTGGATACACACGACACTTTATAGGGTATTTTACATGGCACATGAAATTTTAAAGGGTCATTGACACTTTTCAGGGTCGTTTACAGGGTCTAGGAGTGGCAGCTGATAATCAGAACATAAATGGAACATGGAAGCTCCAGGTGATTCTGATCATTTAAAGTGTTTATTGGTGAAAATCGGTTGAGAAATTGCTGAGATATTGAGTTTTAAAATTGCATGCATTTTCATTCAACTGTATCAAATCAGCATATGAAATTTACACATCACTAATCCAACCACAAAAATTGAATCTGCACGCTGTCCTGATCATTTTAATTGTTGACCGATCCAAAACAGCCCATAAATGACCAACTTATTAAGCTTCAAAATCAATGTCCAGATAAGGCATACAAAATGAACACCTTTATATAGACCCCCTTTTTCTCAGGACTGGGGGATTATTTGAGCGAACAAAAATTTTTGGTCATAGCCCATACGGTAGACCCCAAACCCCAACATACTTAAATGACATCAAAATTGGCCAATGTATTTACAACAGCATGGGACACATGCATGTACATGGTCAGGCTGAAAAGTCCCTGGACAGTGTTCGCAATTCGCGCTAGGGGTAAGCTACGGTCATAAAATTGTAACATGTTAATATATCAGGTGTTTTGAGTTTTCATCCAAACTTTCACTCCTTTAGCTCCACCCACTGCGGAACTGTGGGGGTTACAATTTCGGTCATTTTGTACTGATGTACACATGGTGCTCTGCACATGCACACCGCTGTTGAACACAGGTAATGTGTCTAGTACAGATTAGTAATGAAACACAAATGAAATTTGATTGACATAATCATTTACTCCACATTTCAAAACAACATTAAAATCATTGTAATACAACATGATCTCAGATGATCACCAAAACATCCATCACAGTTCCCACGTTTTTTGCACATCACCCTGATTTGCATATTAATTTTACCTTAATAGCAATGATGTTGATAAAAGTGTTGAATACTATCAGCACATTGCCAACACACTGGCTTACACTAGCCAAAGTTTCATGATCACAACTGAAAGCAGCGTTGAGCTAGAGCACCATGTGTACATCAGTACAAAATGACCGAAATTGTAACCCCCACAGTTCCGCAGTGGGTGGAGCTAGAGGGTTGAAATTTTGGGTGAAAACGCAAAACACCTGTTCCGTGTACGGGTTAAAATTTTATGACCGTAGCTCACCCCTAGCGCGAATGGCGAGCACTGTCAGCCCGCTCATGTATTTATATTTAAATATAATCACACAAAATTAAACACCCTAATGCAATAAATTTTTATAAGGCACACGGGCCGAATGGACCCTGTACGGTCCGAAAATTTTCTGTTTACTGAAAAAAAATTTGTCTCACCGGGGTCGTTTGGCCCCGACTGGGGACATTTACCACAAAGTGCCGAAAAGTACCAGCAATTTTTGTGTGGTACCGGGGCCAAACGACCCCGGTCGGGGACCAAAAATCGTTGTATACTGAAAAAATAATTTTCTCACCGGGGACGTTTGGCCCCGGTCGGGACCATTTCAATATTGCCGGGGACCGGTCCCCGGCAGGATTTCATGCACTGTAGAAAAATACAGTGATCGACAAAACTTTAAGTATCAATAAATTAATATTCACTGACCGCTCTGAGCTCAAATTTGGCATGCGTACTCACTTAACAAAGGAGTACACGCATGCCAAAATTGAGAAAAATCGAATGAATCTATTCACCCCCCAAAAAAAATTTGCATCGGCGTGCGTAACCGTCATGCAGAAATTTTGTGCATGCAACTTTGGTGTTAATTAACCTAATTAACACGCAAAGAACACATACACACAAATTATTTATTTTTGAAAAAAATTATTTTTTGCCGGGTCCCGGTCCCCGGCCGGGACCTGTGTAAATAGCCAATCGTGACTGACTTTTCCCAAATTCAATTAGAGGAAATCCCAATAAAAATAAAATGGAAAATTGAATAATAAAATAAAAATAAAATACATGTTTTATAAAAATAAAATACAATTTTAGTAACATTCTTTTTACCAAAAACAACCCTCTTGTAAAAAAATCACTTGTAAAAAAGCAATCCTGGTCACAAACTAAAATAAAAAATAAAATAAATATAAAATGGAAAATTGAAGAATAAAATAAAATAAAATGGAAAAGCGAAGAATAAAATAAAAATGAAATACAGTTTGATAAAAATAAAATACCATTTTAGTAGAAAATTTTAACAAAAACCAACCCTGGTCTCTTGTAAAAAATCACCTGCACTTGGAAAAATCTATTCATGTTAATTGACTTGTTTTTTAGCACGTTACTTGAAATAGACTTGTTCCTTGCATGTAAATTGTCTCTATTTTGCAACTTGCGGGACTGGACCCAGGATCATTCGGAAACACATTGCATTTTAGAGATTAGATAAAAGACAGGAATCATGATATCCAGTGTGAGCAGGACTAAATATTCACAGTTTTATGTTTATCTAGGTATTTATTTATTTTTTGTTCTAAAGCGGGAATTAGAGCTCAGCGTAGCATGATTAGCATTCAAAAAATAACCCGTGATTTATATTTTCGAAAATCACAATAAATATAAATAACCCGTGATTTATATATATTTATATTTTTTTCAAATTCTGAGTGATATATTTATATATATTTTTTAAATTTGGAAAAAAATCACTGAGAAAATCACTCATACTAGATACATTGTGGTGCAATGATTGCACTATATGACTAAAACATGTAATCTGTGCAAGAGAAATTGGAAATTTTTTGAGAAATTTTCTCCAGAATTCTCTCTGCTAATTATTGGGTTAAAATAGTATTTGAAGCACGTAAATATTGTGCCTACACACACTAGTTTTCACCCTGACTTTTTTGAAAACTGAAATGACCAGAAATCACTGAAATGACTGAAATCACCAGTGCCACTAGTGTCATCACAATGTTGCCAAAATGTAGCCATGTGCCCAAAAATGAGTTTTCACAGCACACCGCCATAGAAAAAGTGCTGAGCATGAGCACCTATTTAGTCTAAATGTTTGCAGTGCAAAATATTTTTGAAGTAGTCATTGAGGTTGAATCGAAGTTTGAATTTTTCTGTGATATTTGCTTGATGTTTTCACTTGTAAGATATTGTATGAATGAATACTGCTTGTGGAATGATAATAAATGGACTATAGACTGTGGTATATTAGAGTACATTTTTTGTGCTTGCAAATGGTGAAATAAAGCCTAGAATATCGCTTGAAATTGAAATAAAGCACAAGTGATTTTTTGACATTTTTTTTGTGCTTAGAGTTATTTTTTCAGTAATTTAATTATATTTTCTGAAGACCTAGAGTGATTTACATATATTTATATTTTTTCCAATGTTGGAGTGATATATTTATATATATTTTCCTAAAAATCAGTGATTTTTTCAAATGCTAAGCATGATCCACACTCGTGTAATTAATTTCACGACGTCATTTCACGTCGTCATTTCACGTCGAATCGACGCTGGGCTCTAATTCCGGCCTAACATGTTTTTTTCACCGTTTGACCATTATTACAAAAAACATAAAGACTTTTTTCTACCAGAAATTTGACTTCAGATGGCCATTATACGAGGAGCAATGCACTCGGAAATCTGAGAATTGACATGTGACACAAAGGCACCTTCATCTACAACAATTTATACTAGGTATATATGTCTTGACAGTACTCACACATTAAATGGGAGGGCGTCAAAAAAATTTTGTTCCTGATCAGGAACATAAAGACATTTTTCCCGGAGTGTATGTATTTTTAATGACTGTACGTGCACTGCACACATACAGTGGAATCTACCATCTCTGAAAATCTGTCATCTCTCGCCACAATATGGTGCAAGATGGCACTTATGTAGGTATTGTCTGTTCTATAATGACAAAGAATGGATGTCACTGAATTCATTTGGACATATTCTGTGGTCTATTTACAGAGACAAAATGTCTTAATTATTTAAAGCTTCATGTTTCCATTCTCGAGTACGGTAATGCAGCAAGCTATCCTCTACATGCCTGATTAAAATCAAAATACTAAATTTTGGTGTACGTTTTTGAACAATTGGATGGATTTAAAATGGATCTGAATAAGTGAAATCATTCTTATTTTGGAAATAATTATCCTACAATGAACTGGACTATATATTCACATGTTCTTGGCAAAATTTTACTATATTGTGAGTGTTGTTCACTTGTTAGATGGTCAAATATCCCGATGGAAAAAAAACATTGATAATTTATTTTACAGTTCTTCTGAATGACACATTTGCCATTGCTGGAGTTCCCATATCACCATCATTTTGTCAGAAAATTATCCAGGTGCCAATCCCAGACCCTGTAGAAAGTCCTGTAAAATGTAAAATGTCATACAAAGTGTCAAAAGTAACGTACGTTTGCCATTTTGCAGGGCATTTCCATGACTTTTGACACTTTGTATGACATTTGACATTTTACAGGGTTTTTACAGGGTCTGGAAGTGCCCCCAGTACTATGACTGCGGAGATTTCTACAATAGCTATTTTGATGAGAATACTGGCATTTGCTACACGGTTGGAGGAAAAAGGTACCAGAAAGAACAGCATTATTTTTTTAGGTTTTTCTTTTAGGATAATGTCTAGAGAAAATTACTTTACCCAAACTATAGATGTAAGATAAAAAGGATGGTTTTTAGAAAATACATGGGAACATTTAAATAAGATTTAAGCGTTTCTCAAAGTATAAGTGGTAAGTGATTTATCAGTTTCCAAAATTTCTTCCACAACCTACTGTGCATAATGCCATCATAATAAATACTACCGTATTTGCTTGAATAATCCCCCTGGGGGATTATTATTTTGTCAGACTTTTTTGAGGGAGGGGGGATTATTCGAGGGGGAATTATTCAAGGGGGGAATTATTATTTCGTCAAAATTTTCAAGCATGTTTCTATCAATTCATTTTGCAAAATATGCTTTATTAGCAAGATAATATGACATTTTTGTTCAGATTGCACACAACACATTTACCAAATGCCTAAAATTCATATTCAACAGAATCAGCGTCAGCGCACATTAATTGTGTACAATGTGCACACACAACAAACACATGTATTCACCTATGATCTGTTTTTAGTCCATATGTGGGGGGGATTATTCAAGGGTGGGGCGGAATTATTTTTTCCTCACGTGTCTAACAGGGGGGGATTATTCGAGGGGGGAATTATTCAAGGGGGGACTATTCAAGCAAATACAGTATATTGACTGCAGGTGGACCCACTGCAATGCGGCAACCTGCTGCACCAGTTCACCGCAAGCGACCATAGCTACAATGGCTCAAATTGACACACAGGAATTGTTGGACACTTTGGTCACAGAGTTGGGATTGCTTGAGGTGATACATTTTTAAGAAAATGAATTCACAGCAAATAAAATGCAAGTGCACTGATGTGGTTTGACTAAGATCACACTTTAAAGCCTGACCATGCCTGATCACAAATGGCATGCAGTTTTCAAACATGAATTACAAATTTCATTGCTAACTTCTTTACATATGAAATGCTTGGAAATTCAGTGTGCAATTGAAGTGTCTGCATGAAAACATTTCACAGCAGATCACCGGCACTGTTTTTGCTGTGATTGACAATTTTTCCGAAACAGGCATTCATTCTTTTATCACAGAGTTCTCCATATTACATGTCCGGATTTCGAACAGCAGATGGATGGCATTGGAGCATGACTACCTATACTTATTATAGAATAAATACCAATAAGTGTCCCCAGTACACCTATGAGAAACCCATTGCAAACTTTGGTAATTGGTTCATTTTTTCTTATGGTCACTAGAAAAAGCAGTAAAATAACAAGTTATGTGATCTACTAATATTGTGGTATATTGTAAAATTATAAACAATATTTCATAGAAACAATGATATTACAAATCCACATACAATATATCCTCAAAAAAACCCAGGGAAGTTATTTTTTCATAAGACATTTTGACTGATAGGTAACGATGGCAAAAAAAGATTCGAAAATTCGAAAACATTTTAGAATTTTCGAATTTTTTTTTCACCCCTGGAAAAAACACATAAAAATGGCTATTTACACAGGTCCCGGCTGGGGACCGGGACCTGTGTAAATAGCCCATAAAAATCGATTTTTTTCTTCAAAAAATTCGAAAATTTGGAAATTCGAAAATTTGAAAATATTTTTCGAATTTTTCAGAGAATTGCAGGCCACTACACATTAAACATGATAAATCGATTGATAATTTATGTGCTGTGTCTGAAAAAGCGTAAAACAATGGAAAAAAATGTCAATAAAATGTTGAAATGGCGGAAACCATTTAGGAATGCACCCAGCAACCTGGACTATTGCAATCATGATTTGCAGTATTATCACTTATTTCCACTTTTTATGTATGATTGTTTGTTTAGTTAGCCTTTGATGCTGGGCATCAATCGCGGTTTACAAAAATGAAATGTAATGAAATGGTGCACTATACTTCCACTGAAACAGATTCCGCTCATCAAAAATAGATCGTGGGCATAGGCGGCGTAAGTGCTTGTGCGCTTGTGACTGTCACAATCAAGATTTTTGGTGTCACAAGCAGTAATTACACTGTCACATTGTGACATTCACAAGTGTGTATTGTACAAATGAGAGTGAAAGCTCAAAATTAGCTCAAAATCGCTCAAATCTGCTCTATTTTGCCAATTTTCACTTTTATAATCACTATTTTCATCTATATACATGGTAATATACCTATTTTTAGCCAATTTTACTTATATTTATAGCGATTTCAAATTTTTTGGCTGACTGCCAACTTCACATAAGGGATCCGATAAAAAGGTGTCACAAGGTGAAATTTTGGCTAATGTGAATGTCACAAGCACAAATTGGGACCTTGCGTTGCGCCGCCTATGATTGTGGGTTATTGTTGATAGTTGTTGAACAGATCAATGTCTGACAATCGCAGAGGGCTACTTCCAGACACTTTAAAATGCCCTGTAACATGTCATGCAAAGTGTCAAAGTCATGGAAGCTCTGAAAATTGAACATATTCATGCTAAATTCAGCTAAACTAAGGTAACTTACAGTGAAAATAAGGTTAAAAAGCTATCCAAAAACATTAAAACTATCAAAATACTGCTTTAAAGCTTCAAATTCAATGTTTTTTCAAAAAAATCGAAAATTGTTCAAACAGATTCGAAAATTAAATTCGAAATTCGAAAATTATTTTGAGGAAAAATTTGAAAATTCATTTTAGAAGAAACACTTAAAAATTTAAATACTTTTTCCGGGGGGTTTGCCATCGTTACTGATAGGAGCCATCTCAATAAACGAAAAAAGCAATAATGAATACAAAAATGTACAAAATGGGGCAACTTTTAGCGATTTTGAGCGCTAAATCAAAATTTTCTATCGGTATATTTTTATTGAAAATATGCAACTGGTAACTTGGACGCGGGACCAAGTTTACATGTGACCCGATCAATTTCATCATACAAATGAGGCGTCCAATTCTAAGGCCGGAATTAGAGCTCAGCGTCGATTCGACGTGAAATGATGACGTGAAATGAAGTCGTGAAATTAATTACACGAGTGTGGATCATGCTACGGGTCTACAATTTTCTAAGGATATTGCTTGCAAAAGTCTGACGTGAAATGTCAAGTTGTTCCCTGACACTGTGACGTGAAATGATGATGACGTGAAATGATAAAAATTGAATTCTTCAATTCGCTCTAGTTGTGGCTGATAACACTCAGTATTGGACACGATTAAGGTATTGATTCATATATTATCCTTAGAAAATTGTAGACCCGTAGCATGATCCACACTCATGTAATTAATTTCACGACGACATTTCACGTCATCATTTCACGTCGAATCGACGCTGAGCTCTAATTCCCGCTTAAAAGTCGACAAGTCCAAAATATGAAAATTTCGAGTTAGGCCCGAAAACGTCATCTGGGGCTACTTCCGCACATTTTTCATCATTTTCCATAAATTCTTTGGTTTCATATGCCCATATGGCGAAGTGCCAAATTTGACTTTTTTTGGAAAAATGCAAAAAAATTGGGCAAGAAGTCGACAAGTCCACTTGGGCTAAAAGCCGACAAGTCCACCTTCCGCTGCCGTTTTTCACGGGAAAAAACGCAAGAAATGTGATAAGTCCATCATGGACACCGATTTCTAAAACTCGACAAGTCCATAAATTTCCCATAAGGCAGGCGCAACCTGGGCGGGAACAAAAATGTTCTCGGGTGCAAGAAGCTGGCATATGCACGTTCCTCCCCAAAACAGTTTTGTTCTGTCCGAGTAGAATTTTTTAGACACCCAATTTTTCCATTATACGTTGAGAGCAGGGGCTGAAAATTTGACACTTTATTGTAAACATTTGGAACTTAATGTTGAGCATGAGAGAGCCCCATTGGACACGAACCACGGACCTGGAATTGGAAAGGAAACTTAAATTGCGATTTACTCAAAATCGCATTTTGTGGACTTGTCGACTTTTAGAATTAGACGCCTCATAAATCTTCGCAAAGGAGAAAAAGGAAATGGATTTGAGGGAATTTGAGTTTTTCCCACAGAATTGATCAAAACGAGTTTTCAGCGCACTCCTGCGAAATAATATGCGCTGTAAATATGGTATTTGATGAGGTATTACCATAAAATATGGAATAAAATGGTAAAGCCGGAAATTGTAATGGAGCAGCTACTAGTTTTCCCTATAGTGTGGAAGTATTTAGGTCGTGCACATTTACTCAAAATCGCATTTTGTGGACTTGTCGACTTTTAGAATTAGACGCCTCAAATATCGGCTGGCATTGTGCCAATGATATTTGCATAAACCATGGTTGAAACGACATAACCAAAATCGTTGAGAAATGTCTCAGAAATGAAATTGGTCCACGTTTAAGAGTTACGGAGTGTAACATGCTTCTATGTACAACTCGTTGTCGTGACAATAGCGCGATTTGATTGTGCACAAAAAATACCGTATTACCTCAAATTATCCCCCCTTGAATTACCCCCCTCGAATTAACCCCCCCCCCCCCTCAAAATGGGCTGGGGAAATCATAACCGCCCCCCCTCCAGAATATGCACATCATGTATGCAATGCGCATGATGTATTTATTACCACTAATTTGCATTGCAGCTGCACTTATACGCTCATTTGTGTACAGATGTACATCTATAGCCCCAATATAACCTATTTTCTCACATTTATTCACCTATTTTCGAAATAATAAACCCCCGTGGGGGTATTTCAAGGTACATAATACGGTAACTAGAAATATGGATCGCAGTTCAGTATCCATTTATCAAAGTTTTCCATTTAATTTTCTACTTGCCATTTCACTTCTCAATTTACTTCTCACTTCTACTTTCACTTCGCTTTTGCCAATTTCCCTTCGCAATTCACTTCTCACTTTTCATTTCACTTTGCATTTGCCATTTTACTTCTCACTTCGCAATTTGCGGAACTGGCCCCTGATCTACAGAATAACCACATTATGACAGATTCACTGCCGTTCGGAGATGGGGCCCCAGGAAGTGGTAATTGTCTACTCATAAAAGATCGGAAAATTTATGCCCGCAATAAATGCGTTGATTATGTCCCAAGCGCGTTGCCTTACTTGTGTCAAATACATGAAGGTTTGTTAGTGTTATGTGTATTGACTTTAAAAGCATGGATCATATTGTTACCGTATTACCTCCAATATAAGGTACACCTCCAATATAAGATACCGTATTTACTTGAATAATTCCCCTGGGGAATAATTTGTTTGTCAGACAAGTTTGAGGGGCGGGGAATTATAATTTCCTCAAAATTTTCAAGCATGTATCTATCACACTATGTAGACATTTTGTCCTTGTCCCCGTTGCAATTCCATTCCATTATTGCATTTTTGCACACCAGTAGTGCTGTATTTGCACTTGATGAATCAAACCAGACACAGCTATTTTGCTTGGTCTGACTTCAATCGAATATTTTTAAAAGATATGTGCATTAACTTTATATCATCATTTAGGGAGGGGGATTATTCAAGTGGGGGAATTATTTTTTCTTCACTCGTCTAACAGGGGGAACTATTAGAGGGGGGAATTCAAGTAGGGGAACTATCCGAGTAAATACGGTACCCTGCAATATACCTAAGGTATAATTTTTGTCTTTTTTGAATGTGTTGAAAGAAATATAAGGCATACCTACAATATAAAGTCTACCGATAATATAAGGCACAGCTGACTGTGTGTCAAAACTGTAAAATCGTAAAAACCATTACCTAACATGGCGGACAACGATGAAGCATAAAATTATTTAAACATTTTATTAACGATTCACATTATCCTCCACGTATTTTGTCAATTGTCACACATTTGACATTTTATCGGGAGTGGGAGTAAACTTCCTTTGGAGGATTACACCAACCTGTGCTAATATTGGCATGAAGAGACCGCATCCTTGAGCTTGAGGACACTTTCAAGTAAAAAAAAAATAAGCAAACGAAAAAACTTTATTTGAAAAGCACTTCATTTTACAGTGCAACCCTGCAGTGAGAACAAATGTCAATTAACGGACCCTAATGCGGAATGTGCAAATGACGGGTCTCAATTCACGTGTACTTGCTCCGCAGAATTTGAAGGAGCCACTTGCGATTTTGGTAAGAATCGCAGAACAATTTTGGCTAGCACTTGTGTCTAACTTGGGCCAAAAACAAACACACATTCATGAAAACGTTCAAAATGAATAAGTTGTAAAAAAATTTTGTTTAACGATACCGTATTTCCAGGGGGGGCTTTATTTTTTCAGAGTGCAAATTTTGACGGGGTCATTTGAGGGGGTTATTCGAGGGGGGGGGGAGCGGCGGCTGCTCAATTCGGTCTGCATGATGTAAACAAAGCCAGAAAAAATGATAAAGTCAGGCTAGGCATTGAGCAAGCAAGCATCAGTAGAACCAAATGCCATTCAAAAAAGTTATAGCAATTGTAATTTAAAATAAGAAAGTTGTTCCATTTCTTTCACAACTTTTCCTGGTACTCTGACGCTATTCCATCACTATTTCTAAAAACAATCAAAAATTTATTGATTGTTTAATCCATCTGCAGAAGCGGGAATGATGCAGCCAGCAATGGCTAGAGCGAGCATGATGGGCATCAATCCAGATGTATGTGGAATAAAATTATAATGTTCTGGGATGAAACAATTCAATAAAGTGCACAAAGTGAAATGTATGCACTGATATAAAAAAACATACCTTATCTCGTTTGACTTGGTTGGAAACTTGGAACTCTCTCTGCAAGTAGTAGCAGCCTGCAAGTAAACAATTATGACCGCTCTACAAGTCGCTTGCTAAGCAAGTATGCACCTCAGCTAGCATTGTAAAATGGACGATTTTGTGGGAAAAAATATGTTAATCTAATTAAATATCAAAGTAAATGTAATATTGGAAAATCTTGCAGAGCAATCATAATTACATGCAGGCAGGTACTACTTGCAGAAAGAGTTTACTTGCACCAAAGTACAGGGTTATTTGAATTCACCCAAAAAATCAGAATTAATGGAATAAACATGAAATGAATGAACTTTGTTCAACAAAATTCAAATTTTAGACATAATTTTTCATACCAAACTAGTCCAAAATTGTAAACCAATAAGTTAGGTAGTCGAGTTAACATTTCTTTTTAAAGTGGAGGTGAACACTAAATATTTGCGAAATTGTGTAAATATTTCTTAACAATTCTAAAACATCTAACAAATAATTACAACTGTAGAAAAATATTCCACCCCAACCCAGGAAATGCCGATGCCAGCCAACATGAAAAATGACGCGGTACTTTCAAGTCAAGCTTCTGATGCAATGGCGGAAGACATGGTGTCGCTTTTGAGTGAGGAGGAGCGTCTGGCTTCGAGTTGGCAGCTGCACGAATATCTGCCGGAAAATGCAAATAATTGGTGCACTTTTGAGAGGGAACCTTGCAAAGAAGGGTGCGTTTGGAGGAGTTGATTGATTACAACAATTATTAAACACGCAGAAATGGGGGGTTCAAATGGGACCACAGTCTATTTTTTGTGTGAACTTGCAAATATGCAGCCTCTCTCAACTGTTCATGACTTTAACACAACAAAATATGGGTGTGTGATGCGTCGTGAAGCGTCTTGAAGTGCCTTCATGGTGACACTTCCCGACATTGCACGAAGGTGGTCAGGTGCTTCCCGGCACTTCACAAAATTTGTCCTGAAAGCACTTCACATCACAGACATGCATCACAACGCTGCACAAATGTTTTCTGAAATGTCTTCACTTGTCTGGAAGTGCGCTTCACAACATTTCGGGCATTGTGAAGTTAGTTGAAGTGTTTGCAAGACAGTTCACCGAGAATCTTGTGAAGTGTGTGGAAGTCCTGGGACTGGGGTAGTTCCAGTCCCTGTCCCGACACCCCAGTGCCTGTCCTGGTCCTTATGATAAAAAAATGCCAGTTGCGGTCCCAACGACGTAGGGTTGCTTGGCATGTAAAGCCGCTTGGCATGTAGACCCGTTGCGGGGTCCCATGGGGAAGGTGGCTACCCAGCTAGCTATCTATCCCGATGTTACTACCCCTTGAGCCCGCCTCCAAATGTCTCAACTACCTAACTATATAAGTGGAGCAAACTTTGACCAATTTTTTCCCCAAACCTTCACCAAAATCACAAAATTTTGCTCCATTTTATCAATTTTGCCATATATCATATATATTTTGCCGAAGAGAGCCCCCAGAATAATTTTCAACTATCTATCCCTATGGAGGAGAGATTTGCTATTTATGATGCTGCCGCGAGGGTCAACATTTTGGGAACCCCTGATCCGCTGTCTACATGCCGAATGGGTTACATGCCAAACGGCACAGGTCCGGTCCTGACTAGTGATGTGCGCTTGGCGCTATGATGCCGTGGCGCCATTGGCGCTTGGCGCTGGCCTTTTTAAAAGCGCCAAAAAAGCGCCAAAGGGTTCAAAAAAAAGATCATTATTTTATGTAAAAAGAACTTGTGTGCAAAATTTTCACAAGTAAATGTTTTACTGTACGTGTATTTCAGGAAGAACAAACCCTTCACTTGCTTATTTTGTAAACCATGTCCATGGAATTGCAGGGACATTCAAAATAAATTCTCAAATAATGGGCTTAATGGTTCCCATCCCAATTTAAATCTTGCTCACGAGCCAACGAGCGACGTTCAAATGCATAGTATTGCATCATGTTGAAAATGAAGTGTTGTTGTTGTTGAATAAAAAGCTAAATACAGTGGTAAAATGTCTAAATACTTCAAACTGTAGAGGAGCCAAAGTAAATAGATGTCCAAAAGCTGTCTGTTGGCAATCCCAAGCCCTGTAAAGTGTAAAGTAAAGTGTCAAATGTAAAGTAAAATGTAAAGTAAAGTGTCATATGTAAAGTAAAATGCAAAGTAAAGTGTCAATCAAGCGAAGTTTCGGTAATAAAATCAAAGTGTCAAAGTTCAGTAATAAAATCTTTTATTTTTTGTTTTGATTGACACTTTACTTTGCATTTGACTTTACATTTGACACTTTACTTTACACTTTACAGGGCTTGGGATTGCCCCCTGGAAGAATCACATGGTGCACTCCCAAGCACCTCTGGACAGAAAACCCTGTTTCGACCCTTTCGAACAGACAGGGGTTGATGTTGGGGCAGGTGCCAGGGTCTCATCACTAGTCATCAGTGCTCAGCACCCTTAGCCTACATAACCTACTACAAAACCTAACCGACAGGACCTTACCAATACCTGCATTAGCATGGCTGCACTTTGGCACAAAAAATTTTGGCGCTGGCGCTATTGGCGCTTGGCGCCAACATCCTCTGGCGCCATTGGCGCTTGGCGCCATGTTCTAGAAAAGCGCCATGGCGCTTTTGGCGCTTGGCGCTATTTTGCTGTGGCGCCATTGGCGCTTGGCGCTCGCATGCGAAAAGCGCCATGGCGCTTTTGGCGCTTGGCGCCAAAAGTCTGGCGCTTTTTACATCACTAGTCCTGACTCCCCAGTTCTGCACCCGAGATGAAAAGTGCACAAGACGCCAATGGCAAACCTCACTTTGCTAAAATTGCATTGTATTCTTCAAATGAATCTCTTTCATTAATAAGAATCCGTGCCTATTTGGTTCACCTCCAATCAGCTAATTTACATGAATTATCATACATGAAAAATGAATAAATAATCAGCGTGCTCCCATTCTACCTGAAGAACCCATGGGTGTTATTACGGAAGATTACGGTACACAAACTTCTGCAGATACGACGTGAGTCTGTACCATGAGCCGACTTTGGGCAATTGTTTGTCTTTCAATGGGAACGGTTCTGATCCTCATGTTATCAATTGGGCAGGATTAAATGGAGGTAAAGCATTCATTTTTTTTGTAATTCGGTAAATTTTTTTAATGCTTTGAAGACAATGTAAATGGACACGCGCTGAGTTTGTTTTAAAATTCTACATTGAAAACCAAAAGCGCTATGGCTTTTTTAGAACCCCAGCGACATGCGGCGATGGCGCCAGATAAAAAATGGCGCCAAGCGCCAGAAGCGTTATGGCGTTTTTTTGCTTTGGCGCTAGTGCCAAGCGCCAGCGCCAGACATTTTGTTCCTGGCGCCAGGCGGCAAGCGCCGCGGTGCATGGCGACAAGCACCAATAGCGCCAATGGCGCCACAGCAACAAAGCGTCAAGCGCCAAAAGCGCCAGGCGCCAGCGCTGGCGCTTTTCACATCACTATAATACCCTTGAACCAATTCGACAATGTATTTACGGTAACGTCAATTCACAGGCGTCCACATGGAACTCAACGCAAACCAGTATGATTATGTCACCTGGATTATGACAGCGGGGCTGCGCGTGTTTGTCCACATTCAAGATGAAATGATCTTTCCCGAGACGTCTTCAGTTTCGGTGGCGCCGGGGGAAATAGTGAACATTGGATTTAGATCTGTTCGTGTTCACTTTTATCCGCAGTTGTTAACCGTAATCCGTACGATGTACAGGGAACGCACATATTTTCGTTTGCAGCAGTCCCCTCCTTTGCGCGCTTGTGTCGCTAGTGTGCAATTGTCATTCGCACACTAGCGACACAATCGCACAAATTCCAGAATAGCGCGCGCTTATTCTTGTTTACGAAAATTCCAATTTTGTAAAATATGGGGGAAAACGTCGATCGTCGACCGCGCGCTGGCGTCATAGCTGAAATCGGGGGTAGCATTCTGAGGGGGGGGGGGGATCCGCACCCGAGCATGTGTTTATATTTCGGCAACGGCTTGGTGAAAAATGTCGAAATTCGGATATATTATGGTTTCAGGTCGGGGCTAATTACAAGTCCGAGGAAATTTCCCTATGGCCCCCCTGACTGGAGATAGGGTGGGTATATAAAAAGGTGGTCATTTGCGATTTTTTGGGTGCCACACCCAGAACATGCAAACTTTGCACATCTATAACTCGGCTATTTCCGAGCCGATTTGGATCGTTTAACACATGATGATTTAAAATGATCGGGACAACCTACACATTCTATTTTTGCAGTTGTTTTAGTGGTGTCTAAATTCCATATGCCGATTTGATCAAGTTTTACAACACGAAAAATAAAGTTTTCTGAACATGCTATCATGTACTTAAGACAATGAGAATTCATATAAAACAACAATGAGTTCAATATATATTTCCAATCAAAAGTTATTTCAAACTTTTCACTCCCATCCACATAAATAACCACATGCATGCAAATTCAAAACTCTATATCTCCACCATTTCTCAGCCAATTTTCACGGATGAGCACTTAAAATGATCAGAATAACATGTGGATATCGTTTTTATTTACAGTTTATTTGTATGCATTTTCATTATGACAATTTCATACAAGAGTTCGCGTTATTTTCTTGTAAGGGAAATCTGATAAAATATACGGATAATCTGGGTCTAGAAATGAAATCTCCATGTCATTCTGATCATTTTAAGTGTTCATTGGTGAAAATCGGCTGAGAAATGGTCGAGATATGGAGTTTTGAAGTTGCATGCATGTGGTTATTTATGTGGATGGGAGGGAAAAGTTTGAAGCGCCATAACTTTTGATTGGAAAGAGATATTGAACTCATTGTTGTTTTAGATGAATTCTCATTGTCTTAAGTAACGTAAATGCTCCAATAAGGCGACGGTCGGTTTATTGTTTTCAGCACATTTTTGGGGGTCACATTATTGGAGAGGTCGCTTTATTGGAGAGGCTGCTTTATTGGAGAGGGCCGTATTGTATTTTTCAAATACTCAACAACTCAACTTTTCATTTAACGCATATGAGCATGGCACCGTAAAGCAATAGGTAATCACATCAAAGCCACAAAATTCTCAAAATACTGATTATTCGGGTTCAACGATATCAATTAGCGGCGTCCGAAGATTGCGACATCGTTTTTCTTTGTTTTAAATTTTTTGGGGGGTCGGATTATTGGAGGGGGTCGGATTATTGGAGAGGGTCGCTTCATACTTACACAACGTGCCAAAGGGGGTCGTACTATTGGAGAGGTCGCTTTATTGGAGGGGTGTCGTCCTAATAGAGCATTTATGGTATTGGTATACGATATCACGTTCAGAAAAATTTATTTTTCGTGTTGAAAAACTGGGTCAAATCAGCATACGGAATTTGAACATCACTAAAACAACTACAAATAGAATCTGCAGGTTATCCCGATCATTTTAAGTGTTAAATGATCCAAATCGGCTCAGAAATAGCCGACTTATTGATGTGCAAAGTTAGCATGTTCTGAGCGAAGAATTTCGCAAAAAAAACACCTTTTTATAGAGCCACCCTATCTCCAGTAAGGGGGGTCGTAGCGAAATTTCCTCGAACTTATAATTAGCCCCGACTTGAAACCATAATATATTCAAATTTCAACATTTTTCACCAAGCCGTTGCCGTTATAAACACATGCTTGGGGGCGGATTCCCCCCCCCCTCAAACTGCTACCCCCGATTTCAGCTATGGCTGGCGTTCCAATTCGCGTGCGGTTTAGCAATTTTAAAGCGGGCGAGAGTAGGCGACGTCACGCGGGGCCATGCCATGCTAGTGATGAAAAAAGCACCGAAAATGGGAAATTCTCCGCATTTCGACATGACAAGTTGTCAGTAGTTGAGTAGTAGGCATTTGACTACCTACTTTGACTTAAGGATTTTGTAGAAGTTTTTTTCAACAGTTTTGCTGTTTGGCGAGCTTTTATCGCCTGGCCGTTTATTGCAGATGGTTGCGAAAAAGTTGGGCCAACCTTACAGCGACTGCGTGAATTATCCTTATGAAGTGGACCAATATTACTTCCCGGGAAAAAGCTATGCACAAGAGGTAAACCATTCTGATCTCAATAGCCTTATATCAACGTAAAAAGGTAATGGTGTAATGAATACCTTATGGTTGAACCACAAAGAACTCGAAAATGTTTTAGAATTGAAAAAAAACTTAGGTAGTTGGATGTCTCATTTGCACTATTTTTACAATTTCTAGTTGGACAAATTCTTATTTCCATATGCATACCATATTTCTTCTAATAGAAGAGTGCCATTCTATTTTTTTCGTCAACTTTTTTACCTGCCATTCTATTAAAGGTGCCGTTCTTTTTTCCCCAATTTTTTCACTGATTCTCATTTCAACATAGTCTTATTTTTAATGAAGTTTGAGCAATATTTTAATATCAGAGGATCAATTTGAGATTTTAGCACCTATTTGAATGCTTTGAACATTCTCACCATCCATTTTTGATTTATTTTTGTGTTTTGGCACGCTCCTAATATAATTTCTACCTGCCGTTCTATGGGCGAGAACTCGCTGCGCATGTAAACCCTGTGTGCATGTAGACCCGATGATCGGGGGGCTAGGAGGGACATATCCAGTATTTTTGAGCAGGGGGCTGTTTGTTTACTGAACCCGGTCAACGGGGGGAGGGGTTGGCTCAACCCCCCGCCTCAAATTTTACCTACATGATGACGGATGGCGTCATAGCGTTGGCGTCATTGCCATTGGCGCCAATAATCGCTGATATGTAAACACCTGCCCGATCAAGTCCGGCCACCTATTTTTTTTCAATTCGCAGGCCATATTTCCGGTTGTGGGAGGGGTGGAAAACTAAAACTTGGGTGGTATATAGACGCAACCCCCCACTACCCCTCATGAATAAATGGGGCAGCAGCAACTCACTATAGAGGGGGGTTGCCGTATATGTGAAACAAATTCGCGGTGTTTTCACTGTCCCGCACAGGTCCGCCCCCACTTGATTTCTTACACTGCGGGTGCCATATCTCCAGCAGTGCGAGTGGTATAAATCTAAATTTTTTTGGGGTGTGTCGCCAACACCCCTCCCCTGCTATACCCTGGCCAGGATGTTTTTGGCAACTCACCACAGTGTGGGGCACTAAAAGTTTGTTAAAACATTACAGTCCCACACAAGTCCAGCACCTAATTGCATTTAGCATTCGAAAAATAACCCGTGATTTATATTTTCGAAAATCACAATAAATATAAATAACCTGTGATTTATATATATTTATATTTTTTCAAATTTTGAGTGATATATTTATATATATTTTTGAAATTCGAAAAAAAAATCACTGAGAAAATCACTTATTCTACTGTAAATCCTCGAATAAGTCCCCGGGGGAGTTATTTTTTCCTCAGAATTTTTTGAGGGGGGACTTATTCAAAGGGGGGAGTTATTCGAGGGGGGAGTTATTTTTTCGTCGGAAGATTGAGTAAAAAACTTGATCAGTATATCATCTGAATGGGGTTAAGTAGGCTGCATAAACGTGTGAGCCAGAATATAATTCATGCAATAAAATCAATGCTAGTGTGCATAAACTGCAAAATAATGAATGCTTTTAATGAACATATATACATACATATGTTTTTTATACGTGGACTTCGTTCCCACCCATAAAAGAGGGCAGTGTTTTTCGAGGGGGGAGTTTTTCGAGGGGGGGACTTATTCGAGGATTTACGGTAGATACATTGTGGTGCAAGTATTGCACTTTATGACTAAAACATGTACTTTGTGCAAGAGAATTTTGCAAGTGATTTTCTCCAGAAAATCTCTATGCTCATGTAGAGCATTATTGAGTTACAATAGTGTTCAAAGCAGGTAAATATTGTGCCTACACACACTAGTTTTAACCATATCTTTTTTGAAAACCTAAATGGCCAAAAATGGTCACATGTCACCATTCAGTTTTCCACAATTGAATGCTGTAGATGTTCAGTTTTCACAAATGGCATGAATTTCATTGGTGTGGTTTTAGCAAGTCACTAGTTTGCCACTGTGTTTACTGTATGTGAAAACTCAAATGATAACAAATGGTGACATGACCATCACTCTTCATTTTGTGTGTGACAATAATGTAAACTGTTTTAGTAACTTTTTATTAATGTCACCCTGCTATGAATTGTATTGTCATGTTTTAGTGTACAAAGCATCTCTCTACCGTTTATCCTCAAAATACCCCCACGCCTCAAAATACACCCCTCTCGAAATCCCCCCCCCCCCCCGATTTTGAGTGTAAAGAGAATGTAAATGACAAAAGCTATGGTTTGTGATTCGGGCAATGCAGAACAGATGTTAAACACAATGACTGTGTTACGTGAACACCTGTTTGATACCATCTACATACTTATATAAGTCTATAGACCCTTATACAGGTTCTTATTGCATAGTTGTTAAAACATATTTACATTTACACGACAAATACGGATACTCGAGTAGTGCGTAAATATGTTTACGTTTCCTCCCTAAAAATACTGGTACTCACTTACTCACTTACTTTTTGAAAGTATGCGAGTACAGAAAACATATTTCAAACAGGTTTTTTAATAGGCTTTTTAAGACATAGAGGAACCAAATGGAGAGAAAAGCTTCAAATATGGACAAAAGATCCAAAATAGCATAAAAATAGGCAAAAACACATTAACTAGTTAATTTGAACCTGAAAAAGTTCAAAACGTAGTGATTTTGTGTGTATAATTGTGGCAAAATTTCTCAAAAATACCCACTTTTACATTCTCCGGGGACAAAAGTAATTTACTCACATTTACTCATGAGTAAAAGTAAAAAAATAAATACTTTATGTTTAAAAATTCTCACTCTGAAAAAATAAACCCCCTGAGTGTATTTCTAGGAAATGTGGTGAATTGAGCCTGCAATAACCAACAATATCGCTTGAAATTGAAATAAAGCACAAGTGATTTTTTGTGATTTTTTCAAGCTTAGAGTTATTTTTTCAGTAATGTAATTATGTTTTCTGAAGACCTTGAGTGATTTATATATATTTATATTTTTTCCAAACTTGGAGTGATATATTTATATATATTTTCCAAAAAAATAAGTGATTGTTTTGAATGCTAATTGCATTTCAAAAAAAGGAACACTTTTGTGTTGTTTTTACACTTAAGGGTTTGATAATGTGACATAAACATGAAATATCCTCTAAAAATCTCTTATCCCACCCAAAACCGCCCACCACATGAACCCCTCCCCCAGGTGGCTGACAAAAATCCACTATTTACAACTTTTTTATTAGACACCGGAATGGCTGGTTTACAATAATTTATAGGGGAGGGTTAAAGGTCTCAAGTTGTGTAAAAAATCTTACCTCAAAAATACCTTCATAAGAAAATTTGCTGGGGGTGAATTTCAAATAGAAAAATGACATCATTGCAGCAACAAAAATAGGTGAAACTTACCATTTAAAATTTACCCCCAGCAAATTTTCTTATGATGGCATTTTTGAGGTAAGGTTTTAACACAATTTTAAACCTTTAACCCTCAGCTATAAATTGTTGTAAACCAGCAGTTCAAGTGTCTAATAAAAAAGTTGTAAAAAGTGATTTTTTTGTCACCCACTTGGGGGAGGGGTTCATGTGGTGGGCGGTTTTTAGTTCAAATAAGATATTTTTAGAGGATATTTCATGCTTATTTCACATTGTCAACCACAATAGTGTTAAAACAACACAAAAGTGTTCATTTTTTGAAATTCAATTGGATGGTGGACTTAACAGTGTGGGACAGTAACATTTTAATAAATATTAAACGTTGCACCCCACACAGTGGTGAGTTGCCAAAAACTGCCTGGCCAGTGTATAGTAGGGGAGGGGTGTTGGCGACACATCCCCAAAATTTTGTATTTATACCCCTCCCACAGCTGGAGGTGCGGCACCCGCAGTGTTAGAAATCAGTTGGGGCTGGACCTGTGTGGGACACTAAAAAAGCTGCAAAATGTTTTTGCACTCGGCGACCCACCCTGTAGGGGGTCGCTGCGACCCCTTCAATTCATGCGAAGTAGAAGGGGTTGCGCCAATATCTACCCCAAATTTCAGCTTCTAGCACGTCCTAAAACTGTAGCTAGGACATCAGAAGTAAAATAAAAAATTTGGGGCTGGACTTGATCGGGCAGGTGTTTATGTAAATATACTTAAGTACATAAAAATCGAGTGATGGGCACGCTATTCGGTGTATTTTGTAGAGAATTGACAGTACGAGGACCTATTTATTTAATGTACATCAGTTTGATGGAAAAATACGGGAAATTTGGCTTACATGTGCACTGGGTTTAGATGCGCAGAGGCGCCGTTCAATTGGAGGCTGTCATTCTATTGTTTTCATGAGCACAAAAATATGCCAAAACCTGCAGTTCTATTGGAGGTGCCATTCTATTGGAGGTATGCCGTTCTATTAGAAGAAATAGGGTATATGCAAACCAGTCTGCAGAGGGAATTGTCACTCACTCACAATCTGTATTGCCCCCCCCCCCCGACGCAGGCGTGCTACATCTCGTGTCAACAAGACTTACTCCTGGAAATGTGCGAATGCGTGGACAATAAGTACCCCCAGCCACCAGGTGCCACATTCTATTATAACATACTTCACAGATTGAGTGCCCGACACACAAACAAATGGAATGTATATAATTAATAATAAATAAATGAAATTGTGCACATATTTGTGCCATATGATCACCTATTCTCATCTTGGGTAGGGTGTCAACACAAACTTTTTGGCGGAAAACGGAAACGGAAACGGAAAAATTATTGAACTTGCTGGAAAACGGAAACGGAAACGGAAATTTTTTTGCACTTACTGGAAAACGGAAAACGGAAAAATGAAAGGCCGGAAAACGGAAACGGAAACGGAAAAATTTGCTGCAATTATGCCGAAAACGGAAAAAACTTGCTGAAATTTTGCCGGGTATGGAAAAAAAGTTGCAGAAATATATCCAGAAATAAAAAACTTTGCTAAAAGCTTGCTAGAAATATAAAAAATCACATTATTATGAACCTTCATGCATGTTTACCAGTTCGGCAACAGAAAATTGAGCCGGAAAATGAAAAAAGTTGGAAAAACGGAAACGGGAAAAAAATTGAGCAGCCGGAAAACGGAAACGGAAACGGAAAAAAAATTCCCTGCGGAAAGCGGAAACGGAAAACGGAAAACGGAAAGTTGACACCCTAATATTGGGACACTTTTGGGCACCTCACTAGGTTGCAAACTTTATCTTTTCGATTTTTACGTTTCCGTTTTCCACAGGACAATATTTACCCTATAGCCTCAAATAAGACCCCAGGGGAGTTGTCAGAAGTTTTGGACGGGAGAGTTATTCAAGGGGGGAGTTATTTCAGAGGGGAGTTATTGTTTCCTCAGGAAACTTGGACTTAATTCATTGTATGGTTGCACTATGTAAACTCGTGTAATTAAGGTATTTCACTGTCAAACAACTACAAAACAATGTGTATACTAGGGTGTCAAATTTTTGTTTTCCGTTTCCGTTTTCCGAAGGCCAATTTTTTCCGTTTTCTGTTCCGTTTTCTGGCTGCTGAATTTTTCTCTCCATTTTCCGTTCCATTTTCCGGCACAAAATGTTTTCCGTTTCCATTTTTCCGGCTCGTTTTCTGGGTAAAATTTCAGTTTTCCAGCTTTTTCCATTTTCTGGCTTAATTCTCCGTTTTTCCACCCTTTTTCCATTTTCTGGCTCAATTTTCTGTTTTACCACCTTATATTCCGTTTTTCCGGCTGTCTGTTTTCTGTCTGTTTTCTGTTTCAGCCAAACCAGTAGACATGCATGCAGGTCATAGGCGGTGTAAGTGCTTGTGCGCTTGTGAATGTCACAAGCGGAAATTTTTGGTGTCACAAGCAGGAATACCTGTTTACCTAGTTAAAAGTGTCACAAGGTCAAATTTTGGCCAATGTGATTGTGAATGTCACAAGCACAAATTGGGACCTTAGCTGCGTGATTTCAATTATGTTAATTCTTTCCATTTTCAATCAAAATTTCTGCAATTTTTACCATTTCCAACAAACCTCAGTAATTTTTTTTCCATTTTCCAGCAAAATTTCTGCAATTTTTACCATTTCTGTGCAAATTTCATTTTTCCATTTCCGGTTTTCAGACCTTGTTTTCCATTTTCCAACCGCTGAAATGTTTTTTGTTTCCGTTTTCCGGCAAGTGCGAAATTTTTTTTCCGTTGTCTGTTCCGTTTTCAGGCCGCTGAATTTTTTTTTCCATTTCTATTTCCGTTTTCTGTAAAATAATTTGATTACACCCTAGTGTATTCACACTGCATACACATTATGTGTCTGCTGTCGCTGCCATAGGCTACTTTTCTTTTATAGTTTTGTATTGTATCCTTTTCATCACAGGGAGGAGTTATCTAAGAGGGGAAGTTATTCAAGGGGGGGTATTTTTTCCTCACCCCGCCAGCGGGGAGGATATTTTCAAGGGGGGTTATTCGAGGGGGGCTCTTATTCGAGGGGGGCTCTTATTCGACAATTTGCGGTACCTTGTCGCTTTCCGTTTTGTCGCAGCTAGAAAATTTTTACCTCGTCGTTTTCCGGCAGCTGAATAATTAATACATTTCTGTTTTCCGTTTCCGGCAGCTGAAAATTTAGTTACATTTCCATTTTCAATTTTCTGAAAAAATGTTTTGGACAACCTACACCTAACATTCAAATTGAACTTTGCCCCAGGAGAGCACAGAATTTGCTCTTATGACGACAAAGATTGTGTCCTTGAATCGGTAAAAACGACCTCAGTGAGTGAGTGGGAAGGCTGCACTTGTCCGCCCGCTTGCAGGTTGGTGCTTTTGTGTCATATTTATGGCTTTGATGGATAAGAGATACCGTATTTCTTCTAATAGAAAAGCATACCTCCAATGCAAAGGTAAACACCTGCCCAGCCAAGTCCGGCCCCTATTTTATATTTCATATTGGATGCCCTATCCAACGAGGGTGAGTTCTCAAAATAAAAACACTTTCTGTATTTTGAGTTTTACAAAAATGAATATCTGTGTTTTGAGTTTTTTCAGGAAAAAAACTTGAGTTTCTGTGTTTTATTTCTGTGTTTTTTGAAAAAACTTAAGTTTTTTGTAAAAACTCAAGTTTTTTTTGGTAAAAACTCTAATTGTTTTACAAAAAGTTGCATTTTACAGCATTTTACTGTTGAAACAGTGGTGAGGAGCCCTCAGCTCAATTGTGTGAGCTAGCAGACCCTGATGGACACTCCTCAACACTTTGATCACAGTCCATAATATCGTCGAAACCACCAGGAGCTGTGGACACCGTTATTTTTTTGGATACTTATTTCATTGTTTAACTTGGATACTAGGCACATATTTACACATTATACATACATGCATACCTTATGTATGCACATACACACATCGTTCAGTTCAAATCTTGTGCCTTCAATTGCTTGAATAAAAAACTCAAAAAAACATTTCCGTATTTTCTGTGTTTCCGTGTTTCCGTGTTCTCCAAAAAAGAACTCATTTGAGTTTCCGTGTTTTTCAAAATTGTTGAGTTTCCGTGTTTCTGTGTTAAACAAAAACATGGCAACTCAATGAGTTTCCGTATTTAATATGTGTGTTTTTGCCATCGTTGGCCCTATCTCCAGCTGTGGGCAGGGGGGGAGGTAATAATTGGGTGGCATATAGGTGTAACCCTCCTCTACTCTTCATGAAAGGAAGGGGTCATGTCATGGGGACTTGCTACAGGGTGGATCGCCATATATGTCAAAAAAGTGTGGCATTTTCACTGTCCCACCCAGGTCCGGTTCCCACTTTATTTGTTATACTATGGTTTGGAAAACGGGCGCCAATGCCAGGCACCAATTGAACCAAAGGCACAGGGCACCATGGCATGGCACCCTTTTACACCCTCAAATTTTGCCAGCGCCATTCCATCGCTAATCTTATGGCCTCCCACTAAGTAGCAGACAAATAAGTATAATTTTGCAAATTTGAAAATTCACTTTTCACTTTTATTTTTTACACACTTGACATGCTGGTTCAGGATGTTTTATAGAGGAGGGTTTAAGGTTCAAAGTTGTGTAAAAAACATAACCACTGAATTGTATGACATCATAATGATGTCATTACAGGAACAAAAATTGTCAAAATTTACAACATTAAATTCACCCCAATAAAGTTTCTAATGGTTATGTTTTTGACACAACTTTGAACCTTTAACCCTCTCCTATAAAACATCCTAAACCAGCATGTCAAGTGTGTTAAAAAATAAAAGCTAAAAGTGAACTTTAAAATTTGCAAATGAAATCTTTTGTATGCTGCTTTGGGGAGAGGAATAGCTCAAGATTAGTGATGGAATGGCGCTAGCGCCATTTCAGGCTGCCAAAGGGTTCCACGCACCGTTGCCCTTTGCCTGTGGCACAATCAGCTCCTGGCGCCTCTTTCCAAACCATAGAATAAGAAATCAAGTGGAAGCCGGACCTGGGTGGGACAGCAAAAACGCTACAATTTTTTTTGACATATATGGCAACCCTCTCTGTAGTGAGTTGCCAGGGGCCAGATTTAATACTCCCTACAGATTTGTAGGGTAGGGCGTACGCCCGATAGATTTTTTAAAGTTCAGCCGCATCGACGCACATGCACCGAGAGCAAAGCGGTTTGTAAAATACACGAAACCATCCCTTAACGTCGCCGATATTGCAATATAACGTATATCGCTTTGATTTTGGCTCGGAAATCACGATTTCGTCATTTCTTGACCGTCTGCCAATTCGTTTTTTATTTTATTTTGTCGGGCGGGTTACTCGCATAAGTCGCGCTTTTGTACGCTCGTGCATGCATTTCTTTCTTGTCGCTGCCCTCATGGTTTCGGTTGCAGACAGTGAACACTAAAAAAGTGACCACCTGACTACACAAAAGCGTGACCTATGCGAGTAACCCGCCCGACAAAATAAAATAAAAAACGAATTGGCAGACGGTCAAGAAATGACGAAATCGTGATTTCCGAGCCAAAATCGAAGTGATATACGTCATATTGCAATATCGGCACCCTTAAAGGATGGTTTCGTAGATTTGACGAACCGCCTTGCTCTCGGTGCATGTGCGTCGATGCGGCTAAACTTTAAAAAATCTGTCGGGCGTACGCCCTACCCTACAAATCTGTAGGGAGTATTAAATCTGGCCCCTGGGCCCCTTCCATTCATGTAGAGTAGAGGGGGGTTACGCCCATATATTTACCACCCACTTATTAGCTTTCCACCCAGCCCACACCTGGAGATAGGGCATCTGAAGTGAAATCAAAAACTGGGGCCGGGCTTGGGTGGGCACGTGTTTACCTCCAATAGAACGACAGGTTTTGGCAATGAAAACAATAGAATGGCACCCTCCAAATTCCAATTGAACCGACAGTCACCAAAAGAATAGAAAACTTCTATCAGAACTAGAAGAAATACAGTAAGGATAAAGATCTTGTGTCCTTTGCGTCTGTTTTTTTGTGAGTCCTTATGGACCATAGTGTTCTTGTCAGACAATTTTTTGAAGAAGTTTTTCAGGGGCGGGCTGATTTTTTATATCACTGTGGTACATACCTAAGTATGTGGTATATACCTAAGTTTAACAGAAATGGGGTGCTGTGCAGCCTTCACACATTGACTCAGCCTGGGTGCACTCGGTTGCCATTTTGCATGGCTTTATCTATAACTTTAACACTTTGCATGAAATTTGACATTTTACAGGGTCTGGAATTGGCACCTGGGTGCAGTTTCATGTTGTGTATTTTTAGCACAAACGTGCTGCACAAAAGTTTTACATTTTCCGTCATGCCATACACATGTCAAAGTCAAATATGCAGTTTCACCTTTATTGTAGTATTCTACATACGATTGTCGGGAGGGGGGGGGGGTGTGGTAAATACATATATAGAGGGGGCTATTTCAAGAGTAGGCTACTGCACTGGTATATGGTTTTGCGCATGGTGTTTTCATCCTATTTCAGCCAGCTGAAGATGTTCTATTTGGTGTCACGTGCTCCAAGGCGCAAGACGGTGAGGTTTTAGTGCTCCAGGGATTTATTTTATCTAAATATGACTAATGTTAATTAATCTAAATTGTCCTTGCAGATAACCAAGTGTGAGGGGATATCAGACAGCGCCACGAAAGCGGAGTGCCTCTACAACCGCACCGTGGACTATGTCACCGTGAACGTGTTCATGGAGCAGGGCGTGTATCACGCCTTCGTGGAATCCCCCGCCATGCCCGTCGGTCGACCAGTTTGCGATTTGGCACTTTGACAAGTTTAAGAATTCTAGATAATCACCGTATTTACCGTTTGGCCCGGGTGTTTACTTTTTCATAGTGCAAATTTGAGGGGGGTTGAACGAGGTGGGGGTACTTCGAGGGGGGGTTATTTTTTTGTCAGAAAATTTTGTGAAATTAATAGTGAAGAGTATGCGTTCAAGTATTGGCATTTTATTGAAGAGGCCCTTCTATTGGAGGCTGCTTTTCTATTATTCTTTACAGCCATTTTTCAGACATTATTATTTAAACTTGGCTATTATGTTCTACTAAATACAAGAAATACAGTAAAAACAGTATTTAAGTGCCAGGGAGTGAAGTGATTCGCGCTGCGCTACGATTAGTGATGGAATGGCGCCATGGCGCTGGCGCCATTTGAGGGCGCCAAAGGGCGCCGCGCCATGGCGCCATTGGCGCTTGGCGCCCTTTTTCTGTGGCGCCCACATTCTGAAAGGCGCCATGGCGCCCTTTTTCCGTGGCGCCCTTGGCGCCTGGCGCCCTGCTTTAGAAGGGCGCCAAAAAGGCGCCAGCAGGGTTTAACGGTGAGTGCTGAGTAAACGAAAAAAAATGAAAAACGGATCCGTGGATGATCTAAATGGACGGAGTGGTGTGGGTGGGTGGAAATCCTTCGTCCAACGGTTCACCAGATCTGTCTGACAGATCAGAAGACAAGAATTATGAACCGTCTAACTTGCAAAATCATAAATAAATGGATGACAATCGTTGCAATTAGGAAACATTGTTTGGAAAGGTCTATTTGTAATGAATAGATTGTTGTCAAATGACAATTTCCATTGCGTTTGACATCGTCAACTGGATTTTATTCGAAAAAAATTTGTTGCTAGCCTTGTTTTTGTTCATTACATCCTGGAGAACGCGAATTAAGAAGTGAATGCGCGTACAATGGTGCTGTAGAAACATTTTTAGCACACGCATGGTGTTGTAGGCACTTTTTATCCTGGCGCCCTTGGCGCCTGGCGCCCTATTTTCCAAATGGCGCCATGGCGCCCTTGGCGCCTGGCGCCCTTTTTCTGTGGCGCCCTTGGCGCTTGGCGCCCACTTTCCGAATGGCGCCATGGCGCCCTTGGCGCCTGGCGCCATTTTTCCTGGCGCTTTTCCATCACTAGCTACGATTAATAGAAAGGAAGTGAAAAAAATTGATATACATACCTATTATTATTTACATTACATTATAAAAAATGTGTGTAGGTGACAACATTTATGTCTTATGTCGGTGGAAATTTGGGAATTCTGGCTGGCATCTCGGTGTTTTCTATTGCAGAATTCATTTTCTACCTGATTTGTGTGATCCTCGTGATATTGTGTCCGTGTCATTTATGTCCGTGAGGAGTCCGTTATCAAAAAAGGTTGTACCTAGTTGATGTCGTGATAGCCACCTTTTAGTCCTTTTGTAACAATTTGCAGTTAAAATAGGGATCCAATTCTAGACTAAGAATTTTTTTCTGCAAAATATTTCACAGATTCGGGTGTTATTCCGGCGAGGCTTTATCAAAATGGGAGTATTTGCCGTTAGTAAATTAGTGGGGCACGCATGGTGTAAATATATTCCAATACTGTAACCCACATTCAACAAAATATGGTATTGTATTGACACACATGTACCGTAAATATTTAGGTACACTTTTATATGTCCTTAAACCTTGTTCAATATTTGCTAAAATTCATGATGAAGCATTGTATTTATATTACACCGATACATTTAACGCATTATTGACGAGCGGCTGATTATTATATAGCTGAGATTGAAAGAAATGGTATGAAGAAACTTAAGAATAATAATAGTAACACGTTTTTATTAAGAAACCAGTGTGTTAATTTTTTCTCAAATTCACTGAAAAAATCCCCCCACCCAAAAAAAAACAAACAAAAAAAGAACCAACTTGGCGCGGATTTTCTGCATCGCATCCAACTGCTCATTCAGCTCAGCTACAGACTCATTGTGCTTTTTCCTCAGCGAATTCAGCGAGGAATCGTTCAGACTGGAATTTTCTTCCAGTTCCCGCCTTAATTTCAATATTTCCGTTTCCCGTTTTTTGTTCAATTCGTGCTGAGCTTGGGATTGGTTTCCGGCTTCGTCGAGACGATCGGCCAATTCGTCCAGTTCTGATTGTAATTCGGCGCGGTTTTTTTCAGCCTGAAAAATTGTGGGGATGGGGATGGATGTGAAATTGTAAAATAGTGAAATGTGAAATTCATATCTGTTCAAATACAGCTCACTGACCTTACATTTCAGAATAAAATTTATGCTTCGAAATTTACGCCTTTGCTTCACGCAGATCTTTATGAAGAGTTTGGAAGCAATGGCAATGCTTGGTGATGCGTTGGAAAGTGTCAGCGTGAAGACGCTTCACGACGCTTCACCGCACATCCACACTATCATTATTTTGTTGTGAGATAGGTAAAGGCCAGAGGGTGCGCTTATTTACCTGAGTATAATACTAAAATTTTTTTTTTTTGTAAACTAATAAATCAACTTTGAATGCATTTGAGCTTACATGAATCAGTTTTTTACACTTTGCAAACTGTAGTTGACCAAAACCTCATTCTGGTAAACTCAAATGATGTTCAAAGCTGACTAAGGAGTTAACTCAAATTTTTTATTTGACAGTCATAATGATGTGCATAGGGCCAATGATAGTTTGTCAGCAGGCTATCCACGACATCTACAAACCTACAACTCATCTACAAACCTACTTGCACTCAATTTTGATATTTGAAAAATGATACTGCACAGGACGATTACATCACAAAAATGTCAAAAAAAGAAAAAAACAAACCCTCATTTTTGCCTGCCTTTCAGCATCTAACTCCTCTTCCAGTTCCTGTATCCTAGCTTGCAATTCTTTCACCATTCTTGTCAACTTTGCAACTTGACCTTGCTCATCTTCAAATCTAGTTTGCAATTGGGTCAGGTCACTTTCAGTCCTGGCAATGTAGGGGGGTATGGTTTTGGGGTGTTTTATGCTTGACATTTGAAGGGTATTTCAAGGTATTTTCTTCATAATAATGCCATTATGTTTTGTGTCAGACAAATTCAGGAACTAAAAATATTTTTAATAAAATTGTTCTATTTCAGTGTTTAATTTGAATCATTAACTGGATACTTTTTAATTTTGGCATGCATATTTGACATTTGTGCCAACAAAATGTCAACTAAATAACACAAAAATTCTTCATTCGAATGAAAGTACCAACCTTTTCAACACAGACTCCAAATCAACCCTTTCCTTATTCAGATGTTCGATGACATCCTGTGCATTTTTCATATCCGCCTCAAGTTTCCGCTTTGTTCTTTCCAGTTCATTTCTGGCCCTTCTTTCATGGTCCAAATTTTCCTCAGCCTGTGAAAAAGTACAATTTTTTTCTGTGTTCATTTAGACATCAAGGCAAAAGGCTCAAAAATTATTTTTAAAAGCAATAACCTTTTTGGGTAGCATGGATTGTGAAATTTGGAAGTTCGAATTAATATACCTAGTGCCAACTTCAATCTGTTTTTGATATGCAGCATACCCATACCAGCAAAAAAAGCCACTGCAAGTATTTTACATCACCTACACCAGGTAATGTTTTAAAAATCTACACACAAAATCTACAAAAGCCTAAACATTTAAGAATTCAAATAACCTCTTCCAGTGCCTGTTCCAGCTTCGCTTTAGTTCTATTAACTTGGCTCAATTTGTCTTGTTCAGCATGTAAATCCTCTGTAAGTGACTTAAACTCCTCTTCAAGCTTTTTCTTGTCCTTATTCATTTTACCCATGGATTCATTCAATTGGGCAATTTCTTCTGATAAAGAGCGCAGTTGGTGGTCCTTGGCTTGTTTTTCAGATTCCTGTAAATGGTTTTTGAAGTGACATGTAGTTTCTTTCGGTCAGCTTTAGCTGGTATCAAAAATGGATGGTGACATGATTCTGGGGAATCTAAAGTACAAAGGCATAATCCAAAAACAGTGCCATTGGTATGGATGTAGAAAAAGTTACATGCTTTCCACACGGTTCTGAAATATGACAGGGTTCTAAAATACAGATGAAAACCGTTCAGATACACAGGAATTAATAGAGATAAATAGAGATAACTTGGGGTGGGGGGGGGTCAAACCCTAGCCCACCCATTGGAGACCCCTGCTGTAGACATAATTAGCTTCGTTGTCTTTATAATCATAACTTTGGTGATTTGACAGAAAGTTGCAAGTTTGTATACTCCAGTCACTTTACACCCTGCACGCATGGTTTTTTTACCAGCTGAGGCCTTCTGTGCATGTAAACCAGGTGTGCATGTAGACCCTAATTTTCTCTCAAAATTGCTAATTTTCATACCATTTATAGCTTTTAACCTTCAAAATCACTAGTTCATGTGTTTTATAGTCTTCTCTTTATAGTCTATTTTCAGCTATTTTTGTAATATTTATATGTTCTTATATATCTATCCAACCCCCTGGATGGTTAAAATCTATAATGCCCCTGACATGCACACCGGGTTTACATGCACAGAGGCACAGGGTCAAATGAGTGTGAGGGCAGGGTATCATGTCCTCCAATTATACCCATCACATTATTTTGTTGATGTATGGTACCACGTGTATTGTATATTTCCATTACCAAGTATGGAACGTAAATATAAGGTGCCAAGTATAAGTATGGACAAACCTGCTTTTTCACAGTAGTCTCCAGATCCTGTAAGGTATGTCTTGTACTGTTCAGTTCCTGTTCCAGTTTTTTTCTTTCCTTGTTCAGTCTATCAGATCGAGACTCCCCATCACTGATAACACTGTGCATATCCTGTAAGTTATAGGGAGTTTGTGAAAGTATTATATTAGGGTGATAGTGGAACAAGAGTGTTCACTGTTCACAACATATTTATGTGTGAAAACAGGGCCCCATTTTAAAGTTTGTGATCAGGGTGTTATGAATGCATAAGTGACTTCCACTTCCATTGTGATTTATTTGGACTCAGAAGACAATCATAGTATTCAATAAAATGATAATACATCTACATCCTAAATGAAGGGCTTCGGCTGGGTTGGGGATTGGGGCAGGCTAAGGCATATCAAGTTTAGGACTGGAAAATCAAAACACTTTTCTTGACATTTATTTTTAAAATTGAAAATTTAAGTTCGATGTGAAAATAAGGATGAAACTAACATTTAGTTGCCTTTCTAATTCCGCCTTGCTTTGAGCCATTTTATGTGCTTTTTGCTCCATTTCAGCAACAATCTGTTTCTCTGCCTCGAGTTGTCTTACTAATTCCTGCCTTTCCTTATCCATTCTGTGTGCATTCTCTTCAATTTCTGCTTTCATTTTGGCCTCCTGTTCTGCAATTTGTGCACCAAGTTTCATAAAATTTTGATGTGACAATTTTGAAATGTTTTGGATATAGAATCAATTGACTATATTTCCTCTGATTATCCCTCATCAAGTTGACCCCCCTCGAAATACCCCAAATTCTAGTACCCTGGCCACATAATAAACCCCACTCAAAATACCCCCTCCTGAATCAAGGTTAATGAGAATAAATAGGACAAAAATGCAGTTGCTGATCCATGTGAAGCAGAACACCATGTAATAAAACAATGAATGAGTAGTATTAGAACACATATTACAGCATTTACATACTTATCATATCTATGAATACTTAACCATCACTGTTATTTTTGAATTAAATAATGAGTACTTGGATGAAAAATGGAAAATAATGGAAAATAAAAAAGCCCTCGAATAAACCCTCTCAAAAAAGCTGGCAAAATAATTCAAACCTTGGGGGTATTTCAAATGTCAACAATTATAATTTTTACAAATTTCACACTCACCCAACTTTCTCTGTTTCTCCTTTGCTTCCTCTTCTTTCTTTCTTCTTTCTTCCTCTTCTTTCCTTTTTCTTTCTTCCTCTTCCTTCTTTTTGGCCTCACCCAACATTGGTTTCACCTGCAAAAAAAAACAATTTAGCAAAATTTTCATTTCACTTTTTAAAAGTGAAAAGTCGTAACCTTCAAGTAAAGTTGGTACCAGGGCCATGTTTTGGCTGTGATGAATGTGCGCACTGCCTTCTGAATTGTTGTATAGGCTGACCTGTAAGTTTTTTGGTGCAGAAATTGGTGTTTGCTCCCAAAAATTGGTGTAAAATGATCAGGCAAAATGAAAAAAACTGACAATTGCTTCTTTCTTGTATTCGCATCAGACTGAGCACAATACAGCCTAATTTCAGATTGCAATTTTATCATCATTTTTGCTAATGCTTCATCTCTCAAATCCTCCAAATATGCCAACACACCAGCTTTGAAGAAGCACTGAAAGATGCAGTTACACAGCATTGAAAATAATGATGTATACCATAGTTTACATTCAAATTAACAATCACAGGTTACATTTACAAAACTGTAGGTAGTGATCCACATGCAATTTTTTCAATTTTAGCAGGTGCATATCTACCCACCCATTTTATTCTTTTAAAAACCTAGGTCACAAAGTTCAATACAAATTTTTAGGGACTCAGCCCAACTGATCAGATCTCTGTAGCACAGTATCAAATGAGGAGAAATGACCCTACTTTCCTGCCACATGTCTAAGATAGGCATGGCACGTCTGAACACCTAAATTACCACATAAAAGCAGGTTTCACAAAGGTGGGTGTCAGTTCACACATATGCAGGGTGCCTACAAACCAATTTAAAATGATTTTCAGTGAATGAGTTTCAGTGTTGCAGGGGTAGTTTGGGGCATAGAATAATTGCAGACAAAAATATAAGTAAAATTTCCATTGTCATGTGCTTAAGTGATAAACCAGTCTGAAGATCTGGAGAGCATCCTGCTAATTTTACATACTGAATGCATGTTTCTATAAAATACATTCAACATAGTTATAGTTTCCACACAGAACTCACTCTGGTGTGCCCAGCACCATAGTCTGATGGTTTCAACTTTCCATCTTTTTCAATTTTTTTCAAAATTGCAACAGATGCCTCCCTGGGGTCAGTGGCTTTTTTAGCTGCATCAGCTGCCAGTAGGGAGTATCTGGAAATTTTTATTTTGAGAAATACTCAAAAATCAATCATTTACATTTGCAAACTTGACACAAACCTTTGTTTAAACTCTGGATAGTTTGAACGATTTGGGAATCCCTTCCTGCAGATTCGGATGCCTTCAAGCACACCATTGCATGTCAACTGATTCATCACAAGTGGACCATCAATTACACCTGTGAAGCACCGATGTGTTATCCAGTAAAAAATAATGATCTAATGCACTATAAACATACAATGACCAACTGACCAGATTTCTTCAACTCATTTGGAATGATGCATCGAATGAAATGTGGATGTGTAGTTTTCAGCATGGCAATCAGAGTATTCAAACTTTCTCTGTATAGCATTGAGACAGTCATGAATGAAGCAGATTTGCCTTTTTTCTTGCCTCCAGCTGCTGCCTTTCCTGTGAAATTGATATTTGGTAAGCTTTTACAATTGAATGCAGGCATCCTGATGTGATGAGACTCAGACAGTGGAACAATGATAACTGTTTACAGATTTGGACTTATTTGTTCCTAGAAAATATAAATGTAAGTTGTAAAAAAATAAAACGAGATGTGTGCAAGCTACAAAGCAGAATTCTTTTACTTATGATATTAAAATCAATTTCTACATTTTCTTAAATCTTACTCAAAAGCATGATAATCACCCAAAAATAACCAAGTTTCTTTTCCTCCTCAGCCTGTTCCTCTTGAGTCTTATAATTAGCCCACAAATCAACCAATAATTTGCACTCAGCACTTTGTTTCAATGCATTTACTGCAGTATCATTTAGTGGGTCCTTGTTTTTCTCCAGCCATGACGTTACATTGTAATTCACAGTGCCAGCATAATGAACAATGGAAAAGTGGGACTCTGACTGGAATGTTTGGGGTGTTGTTTTATCTGGTGATCAATTTTTTCTGAAGCAAGTAAAAAAACTATCAGTATTTATGTGTAAGGTTTTTGAGTATCTTAAACTATTATATAAAATTGAAGACACTTTTGAATTCTGCTTTGCATATCAGTGCAAACAAAATTCTAATAAAGCCACTGTAGTCAGAAAAAGGTGGATAGCTGCTTATTTTACACACATTTAATGTTTGTAAATAGTTGCAGTGAGTGTGACTTTTTGACTTTTTATCTAGAGTTGATGGATTCAGATTTAAAATTTCATTTGGTTGGTATATACAGGGGTGGGCATCTTCAGTTACCGCTGGAAAAACGCGATAGCTTGAGCTACGGTTGAGCTATCACCGTAAAATTTTTACACAATAGAGTAGACTCCATAGGACACCTATTCTGAAATTTGCGACCCAAACGGCCACATTTTGGGTGAGTTGTGAAACACACAGTTTTTAGTGTAATTTTGTTGCTTGACCCCCCTTATCTCGGGACTGGGTGACTATTCGAGAAGGAAAAAGAATTTGGTTGTAGCCCCGACCCCAACATACTCAAAGGGCATCAAAATCGGCCAATGTACGACAGAATGGGACGACACCAAAGACCGGTGACCCCCCCCCCCCTAAAATGCCACCCTCGATTTATCCTATGGGTGACGCCAAGTCACAAAATTACACTCAAACTTTGTGTTCCACAACTCACCCAAAATGTGGCCGTTTGGGTTGCAAACTTCAGAATAGGTGTCCTATGGAGTCTACTCTATTGTGTTAAAATTTCACTGTGATAGCTCAATCGTAGCTCTAGCTATCGCGTTTTTCCAGCGGTAACTGAAGATGCCCACCCCTGTATATAATTAACTCACAGAGTATTAAATTTCAAGTGAAGGCATTCAAGTATAAAAAAGTACAATACCTGTTTTCCCTTGGGTGGTTTTGGTTTGGCAAAATTTGGATGCTTCCCAGAATGTTGATCATTCAATTTTTGTGCGTAGCTAAGATCAGTACCTTTTGGTACTACACACTCCTCATCCAGCATGGAAATGATACCCATTGGCTGCAAAAATGTTAGGAAATTCACATAATTCACAAAGGTGCATGACAAAATGTGGGGATTTATTACAGCAATACATGGTCCTTTAGTAAACAGAATGATGCCAGGTGCCAGATTTAATTTTTCCTACAAATTTTGTAGGATAGGGCATGCACCCAATAAATTTTCATTGTTCCGCCAGGTCGACCCACACGCACCAGGAGCAAGGCAGTTTGTGAAATACATCGTGAAAAATTTGCTTCGATGTCGCCGATATTGCAATATGACTTTTTTAACTTAGATTTTGGCCCGGAAATCACGATTTCATCATTTTCCGGCCATTGGCCAACTTTCTCTTTTTTCGATTTTGTTAGGCACCTTACTCGCAATATTGTATGCTCGTGCATGCATTCCTTTATTTCCACTGCCCTCGTGTTTCAGCTGTAGAGCAGTGAAAACTAAGAAATGCGCATGGGACTTTTGCGAGTAATGCGCCTGACAAAATTGAAAAAAAGGGTTGGCCGACGGCCTAAAAATGACGAAATCATGATTTCTGGGCCAAAATCTAAGTAAAACACGTCATTTCGCAAAATGGACGACGCATAGGCAAATTTTTATGTATTTCACGAACTGCCTTGCTTTCAGTGCATGTACGTCGATCTGGCGGAACGTTGAAAATTTATCGGGCGCACGCCCTACCCTACAAAATCTGTAGGGAGAATAAAATCTGGTCCCAGGTGAAAAATCATGCTGATAGTTGTTGTGCTGTGATCACAGCCAAAACTTTAGCCTGCTGCTAGCAAAACACAACTTTTACAGAACTACTAAACAGCAACAAAAAAATCTACCTTCTCAATCAGCTCAATACACTTCTGCAAATCAAGTCCAAAATCGATAAATTCCCACTGAATTCCCTCTCTTTGGTATTCTTCCTGCTCAAGCACAAACATGTGGTGGTTGAAAAATTGTTGCAGCTTCTCATTGACAAAGTTGATCCACAGTTGCTCAAATGAGTTGAACTGAACAAATGGTGTGGAAGTCAGTTAGAAGTTACAGCAATTGTATTACATAAAAAATATTACATCTACTGAAACAAGATTCATATTTACATTTTCTGCTGAATTTAATTTTTTGACACAATGAGAACAACAGGAAAAAATTTTGATAAGTAAAACTTACAAGCAAAGCTCACATAATTTAAAACTGTGCAATCATTGTGGAAATCTCAGTATTGAATGTTAAGCAACCTACTGATTCAGTCCTTTGTGCATGGTTTATTTGTTCACAACAGTTTGCAGACTACATAAACTCGACGGACATTATGGAAGTCAATGCTCTACGGGATTTTCGTACAACTGCGTATATTCGTAGTTGGCACTCGTCCAAGTTACCGTTTGAAAGAATGTTACCCAGTATGAAAGATGCAGGATTTCCGTCTGCGTCACCAAAAATGGCTGCGGAATGCGATTAAGCTAACGCAATTGGTCGCTAATGGCGGCGCACACACGAGTTGACACACATGTTGATTTAATTGGATACCGCGGTCATTTTCGTTGACGAGAGCGGAAATCTAGCGTCTTTTACCTCATTCGTATTCAACGCAAAGGTAACTTTGATGCACTGGGAAGTTCATACGTTCTTTTTTGAAGGAATTCGTCGAGACTGCGACGATAAGATCCGACCTAAGACCTTACAATCTGACTTTCTATAACGATTTGTCTATCAAACTCATCTCGTTCTCGCATAAAAAGTTGGATTGAATCAAAAGTATCGTGAACCGAATGGAATCCGTCCATTCAAGTTCGAATTAAAAAAGATACGTCATTGGTAACCAAGGGCCGAATACCTGATTCGTTTCATGTCTGCCGAGTTTACACATTTCATAACAAATATGGCTGGACACAGCAAAATTATTTCTTCCAGAAGTGCCATGAATGAAAAACACTGGTTGAAAAATGATTCTTTAACTCAATTTCTCACTCATCTAGGTAATTATTACAGCGCACACACTGACACATACACATTTTATGCATCCAGAGGAAATGTATTTGCTGTGGGAGTGTCGATATCAAAACAATAAAGCTAGTCAGCTTTACCAAATTACACTATCTTTTGTAAAAATTGTCCATCATTGAATGAACTCACCTCGAAAATCTCAAACCCCGCAATATCCAGCACACCAATAAAGTATTCCTTTTTCAAATCCGTGCTGTGCAAAGTTGCATTGCACTTTTTTACCAGCCAATCGAACAGCCTGGCATATATCCCTTTGGCTAATGATCCCACGCTCCAGTTCACCTAAACATTTTGCACCATCAGGATTTTTTGCAAAATGAATCATCAAAAATTGCCACATTTGGCAGTTTTTGGCAATGCTGGTAAGATACCGTATTTACTCAAATAATTCCCAGGAAACTATTTTTTCAGACTTTAAAGAGGAGGGTACTATTCAAGGGGGGATTATCCGATGGACGAATTTTTAATTTTTCAAGATTTTCAAGCATGTTTCTATCAACTCATGTCATGAAATATGCTTAATTTTAAAATAGATATCAGTATAAAATTTTAAAATATATATCAGTTGTGTTTATATATATCAGTTGTGTTTGAAAATTCGCCAGGTGGAAAGCTTTTAGCACCTAGCTGTAGTGAAATTTGAATTGAAAACCAACATAACATACCACTTTAGTGCAAATTATACACAACAAATTTATCATATGCTTCAAGGGGGGAATTATTCAAGGAGCAAATACTTTTTACCTCACTCATCTAACAGGGGGGAATTATTCAATGTGGGTATTATTCAAGACTGGGAAATTATTCGAGTGAATATGGTAACCAAGCATAAATACCTGTTCCAAAGTCTGTCCCTTGTTCACCCACTCTGTACCAACTTTGACCCTCGGCTTGGTCAATGCTTTGATGAAGTTTTCACTATTCAAACCAAGGAGTTTGCTTGCCTTTTCTCCTTCCTTCACATCCTCAGGCTCTGAAGAATTTTTTTAGAATTTATATGGAAAAATGAGTGTGTTATTTGCAACAAAGCATGTGGAGTGCCTTCACACAATATAAAAAACAGATAGCTATTGCAGTCCTTTGGTGGATAAATGTGAATGAAATTCACATCAGATTTTTACAAGTAAAGCAAGGAAATGTTTCATGAAGAAAACAAATGTTGTTATTCAGTACATTAACATAGTTTAAAAACAAAATGTGGTAGTTCTAGATCAAAGTGCAGATCATGAAATCTGAACTTATGTGCTAGCAATTGTGAAGCTGATTAACCATTGTGAAAGACCTTCACCTAAGATCTGCTGCATGAAAAAGGCAGACGCACACATGATCATCACTTCAAGGAAAGCAGTCACAGCTGTTGATTTTTGCCTCAAAAAAGACAAAAGTTGACATACCTGCCTGCTCTCCTCTCTGTTTGAATTTCATCAGACCCCATTGCATTATTGCAGCACACAGCTTGTATACATTTCCTTTTTCCTCTGCTGTGAAGCCCAGAATGTCAAAAGATTCCTGAGATACATTTTTGATAATGTTTTTTATGGAATGATTGTTGAGCAACACACCTATTTTCTTCTATCATCATATCAATCATATCAGATTTGGTGGGAGAGGCTTTTTGAGGTAAAAATATATTTAAGGTGGAGCTTTTTCGTCATTTTGATTCTATTCAAAAACACACACCATAAAATGAAAAATAATTGTGAATTTATTTTTGAAAAAAAAACTGACATCAGTGACTGTTCTCTCTTCATCATCATCCACTCCATCAATTGTCAGTTCTGCCTGGGCCACAAATTTGTATGCTTTCACTTCCTTGTCAAGCAAAAGTTTTTCTGAAATGAAATTTATTTCAGTAAATTTGAAAGTAGGATTCAGAAGTGAAATTTTGTTAAAAAATTCTAACAAAGAGTATACTGACTTTTGAGGTCTTTATCTGTCATAATCTGATAGAAAATGTGGTAGCATCTTTCACCCTTGGCCTGTTTGATCACTCGTGATTTTTCTAGCAAGTCTGTGGCAGTTTTAATAATTGTGGACTTCCAGAAGTTAGAAAATTAGTGTATACACACTTTCTTGGCAATCTGAGTAAAAAACTCACAATGTTCAATATCACAGCCGGCAACTTTTCCAGCAGCATTGAAATGTATCCTGATGAATTTGCCAAATCTGCTGGAATTATTGTTCCTCACAGTTTTTGCATTGCCAAATGCTTCCAGGACTGGATTGGTTCTGACAATTTGATCTTCTAATGATGGCTGAAATGATTTGCCATTAGATGTTTTTAGTCATTGGAGACTTAGAGTATTGTGGGTTATGGGGCTTTAAGGGTTCACTTCACAGGTTCACGGGTGTTCATTATATAGACCTTTTTATGGTGTAGAATGGAATAAATTAAGAAAAATCACTAAAAAATGGCGAAAATGATTAAAACCAGGTATTGTATTTGCTTGAATAATTTCCCCTGGCATAATTTCCCCTGTAAAGCCAGAATTACAGCTCAGCGGCGTTTGACGTGAAATAATGACGTTGTAAAATTGATAACATCAAAATAGACATAGGTACAGCATTGAAATTTCAGAATTTGATAGTTCTAGTAATTGTGTGTAATGTCCTAAAAAAAATTAAGAAAATAATTATTTAATAAGTTATTAATTTTATGTCAAAATTTACACATTCTATGCCAACATTTCACGTCAAACATTCAACGTCACCAAAAAAATTTTACGTTAAATAATTAACTACTTAAATAATGATTACTTGATAAATTTTTTTTGGGACATTACACACAAGTACTAGAACTATCTAATTCTGAAATTTCAATGCTGTACCTTTGTCTAATCTGATGTAATCAATTTTACGACGTCATCATTTCACGTCAAACGCCGCTGAGCTGTAATTCCGGCTTAAGATGAGTGAGGAAATAATTATTCCCCCCTTACATAATTCCTCCCTTAAGAAACAAAAATAGAATGTTACTGTGTTTATAAAGCATATTTCATACTATAAGTTGATAGAAACATGCTTGAACATTTTGACAAATTAATTATTCCCTCCTCGAAAAGTTCCCCCTCCAGAAAGTTGACAAAAAATAATTACGCAGGGGGATTATTCAAGCAAATACAGTGTATAAGCACATAAATAGACAAAACAAAAAATACCAAAAAGTATTCAAAACATCTTCCACATGACACAGCCATTTCAAGGACTCGGAATCAAATCACCCACCCCAGATTTTTTGCCATCTCCTGCCCCTGCCTGTGACGCTCCAACACTTGCAAAATATGAGATGACTTTCTTTGTGTTTTCCGTTTTGCCAGCGCCAGATTCACCAGTGATCAACATTGATTGGTTTTCATGATCTGGAGTTTGATATGTGATTGTATGTGTATTTAGATCTATGATCTAGATCTAAGTCCAACATTTGAGTAAAGTAGCTCTATGACCTCTTTCATCATCTTAATGAAATAGCATTATTAAAGGGTACGCGCATCCTCACTTTGCGGTTGATCGATCTAAAAGCCCTACACACACGTGTTGACAATATGACATCAGGTGTCAACTGGGTCAACTGGTTTCCATTCAGATTTTACTTAATTGGTCGCAGAATGACATCAAATGCACATACACTAACTTAATCAAATCAGATTATTTTATTTTCAACAATGTCAGATGTGACTTGAAAAGTTGTCTAAGACTAAAATTTAAAATCTGAACTGACATGGAAACCAGTTGACAGTGACACCAAGTGTGCAAAGCGCCAATAAGCCAAAATCTAAAACTTACCACTCATCATATTCCTGTAAGCTTCATCACTGACGGCAAACAAATGGGGCGGCATCTCATTTTTTCTCTTTCCCATGAAAAAACCAGCTATGGAATCAGTGTAGATTGGCAGTCTTTTGTATGGATTCACAACCACACAAAACAGGCCGGAATATGTCTGAAAATATTTTGGTAAATTGATGTTTGTGCATTTCTGTCATTTTATTATTTTAATTCATTTACACAATTTAAAAATCGAATATTTTTATGCAAATGTTTAATAAACACCAGGGGCCAGATTTAATTCTCTAGTAATGTGCCCTAACCGAAAGTAATGCACCCGAAATCGGGCAGCCGGCCTACAAATTGTTTACGGATGCCCTACCCTACACGTCATTCTCCCGACAACACAAAACGCAATTCAATTGCGTGTCGGGAAACAAGTGTCGGGTGTAGGGCATATTTATTTGTATTGATAAGTGTTTCACAAAAAAAAGAGTGTAAATTGTGTAAAAGATGCACTGTGTGCAGGTGGAGCACTGTGTGCAGAGAATGTGTTGAGATTTGAGGAAAGAGGCCCGAAATTTACCGTCGATACATTGGTAAGTGTGCGTAAACTTGGCAGACATATTGGAAGTCAATGGGTCTAAGGAATTTTTGTACAAGTGCGGTATAAACCAACGATAGGGTCACATGTGAATTTAGCCCAAGTCCAAGTCGCTCTGCATTTCAGACAAATGAGAGCAAAAAACGCAGGTTTCATGTTCACGTCACTGATTATCGCTGCGGAATGCAACAAATCGACCGGAAATGATCACAAGTACACTAGTTGACACATTTGTGATCATTTCCAGTCGCTTAATTGTGTTCCACAGACGCAATGAGTAACGCAAATGTAAATCCTGCATCTTTCACCTCATTCGTAAAATATGTAACCCAATGCGTGCCAAGTTAACATACGGGATATCTATCACATTTGTCCTTTTTAGGAATTCGTTAGCATTGTTTGAGTGTGATATCTAGCTTTCCGACTGTGTATTTTTATATCCGTGCTTTATCCATTTATTTTCACATTTGAAAGTTCAATCGGTTTCAATAAACTGTGAATCGAATGGAATCCGTCCGTTTGAATTCGAATTTGAGACACATCTTACTAGTACATAAAAGAAGGAAAGCTGACTCATTTCATGTCAGCCGAGTTTATCTATTTAATAAAATTTCTTAAAGTTTTTTTTCTAAATCGTGATTTTTATATTTTTATCAACCTAGTTCTGTTCCTGCCCATCGTTATTTTGCTGGAGGGCGGAATATTATTTTTCTTTTTATTTTATCAGCCACGCACCCGACAAAATGTGAGAATTGAATAGGAAATTGGTGTGTAGGGTGCCCTACATGCATAACTCCGCTATGGATTGTGCACGGTTTTGTTGGGTGTGTAGGGAGATGTGTGTCGGGAGTAGTGCATAACTTAAGAATATTTGTAGGGCGAATTAAATCTGGCCCCAGGGGCCAGATTTAATTCTCGAGTAATGTGCCCTACCCAAAAGTAATGCACCCAAAATTGGGCAGCCGGCCTACAAATTGTTTATGGATGCCCTACCCTACACGTCAGTCTCCTGACACGACAAAATGCAATTCAATTGCGTGTCAAGAAACACGTGTCGGGTGTAGGGCATATTTATTTGTTTTGTTTAGTGTTTCACAAAAAAGAAAATGTGTATACTCGGCGTACATGATACTATACAATGAGTCGCATGATGTCATATCATGCACGCTGTATCCAACCCGTAGAACTCTGTTTTGGTGACTCGTGCTTATGCATATATGGAGTGAATACATTGTGAAGGAATTTTTGTATGAGTGTGGTATAAACCAACGATAGGGTCACATGTGAATTTGGCCCACGTCCAAGTCACTCTGTGTTACAGACAAATGAGAGCGAAAAACGCAGGTTTCATGTTCACGTCACTGATTATCACTGCGGAATGCAATAAATCGACCGGAAATGATCACAAGTACACTAGTTGACACATTTGTGATCATGTCCAGTCGCTTAATTGTGTTCCACAGACGTAATGAGTAACGCAAATGTAAATCCTGCGTCTTTCACCTCATTCGTAGGGAGATGCGTGTCGGGAGTAGTGCATAACTTAAGAATATTTGTAGGGCAAATTAAATCTGGCCCCAGGGGTGATAACAAATCATCGAGGGCAAACATCAAACCATTATGCACCAAAAAGTTCCCAACTTACATAGATAAGCATGGAGAAATACCTCTGCCTCAAATTATTCAGCACACTGGCATCATTCAAAAATGTCAAATTTGCCATATCTTCAGCTTTGTCAAATTTTGGTGGATTTTGTTCCTGAATATCATCCTTTTTGACAGTAATTTCTTGCCCTTTTCCAGTGACAACAACAACTTTGTCAGCTTTCGTCGATTTGATTTCGGCATCGATATACACATCCGTTTTGTCCGGCACCCAGACATTCTTTTTGGAGTCAAATTTTCTCGTTTGCGCCTAGATAAGTAGATAATTTTGAGTTGGTAAGATGAGATATGATCATATTGATTCAGGAAATGTGGTAAAGTGATGGGCGAAGATACGGCCAAAACTGTGTTTTTTTCTGCATTTATTAAAATTGGATTAACGTTGAAATGCTGGTACAGTGCCAAGCCCCAGAGCACAGACCTTTACGGTAAGTAGTCAGTCATTGAATATGAAGACTTTGTAAAAAATGTGCTTAGTAAAACATGAGAATACTTTGATGAATGGGAAAAAAACAATAATTATTTGTGAAATTCATTCACACGGATACAAATCCACATCCACAGTCACTGCACTCCAGTGGCCCTACACACACTAGTTTCCACCATGACTTCGGGTGAAAACTGATTCGGCGACATGGCGACATCCCATAGTTGTTAAAACGTATTTACATTTACTCAAAAAGTATCTATACTAGAGTACTGAGTAAAAACGTTTACATATTATACTTAGAAAAAAGTTCCTGTACTCGCATTTATGAATACCGTATTACCTCGAATTAACCCCCCCCCCCTTGAAGTAACCCCCCCCTCGAAATACCCCCCCCTAAATTTCGGCTGAGGAAATAATAAACCCCCCCCCCTCGAAATACCCCCCCTAAGATTGAGTGTAACGTGAACGTACATGACAAACACCGCAGTTTGTGATCTGTACAATGCAGAACACATGTTAAAACTGATGATTAAGTGACGTTAGGGTAGGGTTTTTGTGTATATGCAGTTATATATGCGTATAAACACATATACATCAATGAATTTGTTAGATTTTTTTACGTCCGCGTATAGGGAATTTCCGAAAATTTCTGGCGAAATAATAGACCCCCCCCCCCTCGAATAAACCCCCCCCTCGAATTATCCCCCCCTCAAATTGTGCTGGCGAAATAATAAACCCCCTGGGGGTATTTCGAGGTAATACGGTAATTTTTTAATGTACTCAAGTACAGAAAACGAATTTCAGATAAGCTTTTTATAGGCATAGATGGGAAAAATGTAGAAAAAAAAGTGTGAAATGGAAGAAAAATGTCAAGAATAGCTGAAAATAGACAAATAACACTTGAACTAGTGAATTTGAAGGTTAAAATGGTCAAAAAGTTACGATAAATTAGATATTTTTAGTGAAAGTTGGTGCAAAATTACTAAAAAATACTCACTTTTATGTTTTCTCAGGGAAAAAGTAGTTTACTCATGTTTACTCATGAGTTAAAAAAATTACTTTACATTTTCTGTACTCAGGGGGTGGGTAAAAAATAAATACGTTTACGTATAAAGTTCAGTACTTTAAACAACTCTGCGACATCCAGCCTATTTTTATTACAATAAATTGCTATATCCATTCTAGTTTTCACATTTTCAAATTAAAACTTTAATTACCTAATTAAAATTTGAATGAAATGAAATCGTTCCACCGTGATGATCAATTTGCACGGTGTCGCGGTGAAAACCGTAGTGTGCGCAGCTGCAGGCACAATGTAGTTAGGTAGGTACAATACTGGTATTTTTAGAAAAGGTAAACGCAAATACATTTTCCGAATACATAGCATAAATATTAAAACGTGAGGTATTTTTAAAATACCAAGGAAAGCGTAAAAAAGCGTTGGTCTAAACTGCCACACCCTGCAAGTCTGGTGTCGACTAGTGGTGTAAAAAGCGCCATGGTTTTGGCGTCAACTGCCAAAAGCGCCGTGGCGTTTTTCCCTGTATGGTGCGTGGCGCCAATGGCGTCAAACCAAAACGAGATAAAAACATCAAAACTTTACTCACAGCTAACTGGTGTTCCTTGCTCTGCCTCAAGTACTGCCACCCCGGGTCAGATTCCATAATTGTGAAATTTCTAGAATTTAAATCTGATAACCCTGAAATGGTCAATTGGTGCGAAATCTACTGGCCGAGCACGTCTGATGCTACCGGCAGGACTCTAATAGAAGGACGTCTCCAATAAAAAGATAGGTGAAAAAGGTGACGAAAAAAATAGAAGGGCGCCCTTCTATTAGAAGAAATACGGTATATCGATGAGACTGTAAAGACTCCACTGAGCTAGACTCAAATGACTTCGCAACTTGCACGCGTGGTTTACGCTGGAAGCGTGCCAATGATATCGAACACATGCGATTTTCAAATAAAGATGAAAAAATTCATTGCTGTAACAACTGCTTACGTTGTCATATTCAGAACAAATATGTTTTCCATGTTTTCACAAAAAAATCGTACTCTAATTCACATTGGCACTCTTCCAACGTAAGACGTAGAAACTGTGCAGAGTTTCATGTCACTGGGATATAGCAAGCGCCATTATGAACTTAAGTAAGAATTATAGCAAGGCTGGACATGTCGCAAAGCATGAATATGAAGAACCTAAATATTTGCAAACTTCCTGAAATCAATTCGACCGAAATTCACACTGCGTCGATACGTAAATAGCGTTGAACCGGCAAAAATTCTGTCATCAGAAAAACTACTCACAATAAACAAACCGAATAGCCGGTGGGCCAAAGTAATGCACAATATTGTGGTTAGCATTGAAAAATCTATGGGAGATTTATATTCAAAATATTAGAAATTGAAGAAAAAAATATACGCTTTTTTATATTTAGATTTTTGCTAACGTTTTGCAAAGATTTATATTTTCTTTTCGATTGATTTTCTGAACTTATATTTACCGTATTTACTCGAATAATCCCCCGGGAATTATTTTTTCGTCTGATTTTTTTGAGTGGGGAATTATTCAGGGGGGGGGATTATTTTCTCGTCATTTTTTTCAAGCATGTTTCTAGCAATTCATTTCATGAAATATTTGATGATCAAATGCATAAAGGTAGAATTATTTTTTCCTTACTCGTTTAACAGGAGGGATTTATTCAAGGGAGAATTATTCAAGAGGGAATCAATCTAAGGAGGAATTATTCGAGTAAATACGGTAATTGTATTTGTCAAAATCACCCACTTTTCCAATGCTGTGTTCCAGTTTACCTACTGGTAAAATTACTGACCGCATGCTTGCTTTTCTCATGCACACGTCGTTGTTCTAGAAATATACCCACTAATGTAAAAAATCCAACAAATACTGCAAAACATTGGACCCACCATGTACTTTTGCAATTGGGAACACTTAAAGTGTAGTAAAGAGCTACCTGCCTTGTGCAGAACACAATGAGCTAACTGTGATGTGACACTGTTCTCAAAAGGTGAGTTTAGGAGAAAGTTGTCTTGTCAGCCCACACACCTTTTTAAAAAGTATTTTGAAAATTATTGGTGAAAAGATGTGAATTTTAGAAAAGGTATCAATATATGAAATAACTGGTCATCTAAACTACTGATGCACACTAATGATGGAAGCAAAGAGTGGGCTGGACTGAAAGGCTTTACACAACCCTATCCATTTCTGTACAATTTTTATACAATCAACACACAAATGACCCACATACTTAGAACGTTTAGATCAATTCCGACTGGAATAATTGTCAATAATGCTGCTGTAAATACTCCAATTTGTGTTTCAGCTTTTTATCAACTAATATGACCTAAATAAATACCAGGCTGCCAAACTGGAGTTATGGATATGGTATGAAAATCCATACTTCAAATTAGAGTATTGGTGTATGCACATTTTATAAATCTTAAATTGTGACACTTTGCCAAGGTATGTGAACTAGGGTGTCAACAAACACTTTTTGGCGGAAAACGGAAACGGAAACGGAAATTTTTTTGCACATGCCGGAAAACGGAAAACGGAAACGGAAAAAAATTTGCACTTGCCGGAAAACGGAAAACAGAAAAATGGAAGGCCGGAAAACGGAAACGGAAACGGAAAAATTTGCTGAAATTATGCCGGAAACGGAAAAAATTTGCTGAAATTTTGCCGGAAACAGAAAAAAATTTGAAGAAATTTATCCTGAATTAAAAATTTTTGCAGAAATCTCACTAGAAATAGGAAAAATTCACTTCATTGAGAACCTGCATGCATTTTTACGAGTTTGGCTGAAACAAAAAACAGAAAATTGAGCTGGAAAGTGGAAAAAAGTTGGAAAAACAGACGATTGAACCGGAAAACGGAAAAAGGCAGAAAAACTGAAAAAAATTGCCGGAAAACGGAAAATGAGCCGGAAAAACGGAAACGGAAATGGAAAAAAAATTTAGCTGCCGGAAAACGGAAACGGAAACGGAAAAAAATTTGCCTGCGGAAAGCGGAAAACGGAAAACGGAAAGTTGACACCCTAATGTGAACCAATTGTGTCCAAATCTTTTCAATCTGCATTATATGGAATATGGTGAAGATAGCTTTGGTTCAGGCAAAGTATACTTATATAAGTAAACATGACCGCTGATCACAGGCAAAAAGTGTCATATGTATACTTTGTTCTGGAAAATTATACTTCTTTGATTACAAGACATGAAGTTTTTGATACATAAATCTGCTAAGCACATGTAGTCAAATCTGCCAGAATGCAACATTGAATACCTAAATACATTGATCGCTCACGTAGTTATATAACTATATATTGTATTTCCTCGAAATACCTCCCATCAAAATGGCGACTATGAAATAATTACCCACCCCCTCGAAATACCCCCCAAATTGCACGTACAGAGAATGTACATGCCAAAACTGCGGTTTGTGATCTGTCAATGCGGGATATATGTTAAAAGCAATGACTGTGTCACGTCAGAACAAGGTTTACACATGGTGCTTATTGTCGCATTTTTTGACGTCTGCGTACGTTACAACCAAAATTTTAGTACTGGGGGTTCAAAAAATTTCTGGCGAAATAATTAACCCCCCTCGAAATACCCCCTCGTTTAACCCCCCTCAAAATTCTCACTCTGAAACAATCACCCCCCGGGGGGTATTTCGAGGAAATACGGTAATAGGTACATAAAAATTATACATAGCCTGAAAACTCAAAAGCAGCAGTCATTATTATTTCATCAATAGTAAAATACTAGCGCATCACCTACAAATGTATAAGGCTGAATTTTATGCAATCTTAAGTTTTGCAATGCTCAACTTTTAAAATGTATATAGTTAAAGGTGCGATTAGATAACCCTTTTTATCATCATTTTGTTGAGAACAAGTTTATGAAAGTAGATCAGTCATATACAGCATACAAATTTATGTATAAATGATTGTGTTCAATAAATCAAACAGATAAATATAAGAATTCCTCTAAATATCAATGACTCCAATGCACTACAACAACATATAGAATATATTTAAACATAACAACTCAAGTACTGGCCTGAAATATTCACAACTCTTGACAAACAAACAGCTAAACGTCTAAAACACATATCCCCACCTTTAAAATCGAGAATGTGACCTTTGGGCTAAAATCATTTCTGTGCAGCACTTGAAAAGCTTTCAAAATCACAGAATCTTAGATGCATTTGTACTGGCGGCGAAACTAATAACACTGGAATTTGTTTACTGAAAGCCACATGTGGATATCGTTAGCGAAGTTTTGCAGCGCTAAAAGAACACATTTTTATTTAATTTTTTTGGCGTTTTTATTAGTGTACACAAATAATTATCGTCTAAATACGAAGGAATGTTGAATTTTTTATTTAATTTATTTCGGTCGGTACGACAGCACGCTATTAGTGAAACCATTTATAATTTGGAGCGTGTGAAAGTTTTGGATACAAATCAAATGACACACATTGGCATCTTTTCAACTAAAAATTCTTACACTAGGCATTATTGCTGTCTGTAGGGTGATTGAAAATCTTTCCTGCTTTGCATGTGCTAACATTAGTTAAAGAAAAGCGAGAGAAAAATTGGAGCACTGATGATGCTGTTCTGAATGGGATAGTTGGCAACATGAAATGTTAAAATACTTGAAACGCCAGCGCTCACAGACCCTGTAAAATGTCAAATGTCATTCAAAGTGGCAAAAGTCATGTAAAATGTCATGCAATTAGTGATGGAAAAGCGCCAGAAAAAATGGCGCCAGGCGCCAAGGGCGCCATGGCGCCATTCGGAAAGTGGGCGCCAAGCGCCAAGGGCGCCACAGAAAAAGGGCGCCAGGCGCCAAGGGCGCCATGGCGCCATTCAGAAAGTGGGCGCCAGGCGCCAGGGGCGCCACGGAAAGAGGGCGCCAAGCGCCAAGGGCGCCATGGCGCCATTTGGAAAATAGGGCGCCAGGCGCCAAGGGCGCCAGGATAAAAAAGTGCCTACAACACCATGCGTATGCTAGCAATGTTTCTACAGCACCATTGTACGCGCATTCACTTCTTAATTTGCGTTCTCCAGGATGTAATGAACAAAAACAAGGCTAGCAACAAAATCTTTTTGAATAAAATCCACATGACGAATTCAAACGCAATGGAAATTGTCATTTGACAACAATCCATTCATTACAAATAGACCTTTCTAAACAATGTTTCCTAATTGCAACGATTTAAATCCGTTTATTTATGATTTTGCAAGTTAGACGGTCCATCATTCTTGTCTTCTGATCCGTCAGACAGATCTGATGAACCGTTGGATGAAAGATTTCCACCCACTCACACCACTCCGTCCATTTTCTGGCGAAATTAGATCATCCACGGATGCGTTTTTCTTTTTTTTCTCGTTTACACAGCACTCACCGTGAAACCCTGCTGGCGCTTTAAGTATACCCGAAAACGCTGACAGGTACTCCGAGGTACCTCCAACTAACACTATTTATTCACTTTTTGGAATTTAGCCAATTCATCAAAATTCATCTGGAGAGGGTGTAAAAGTCACCCACGGGTTCAATGTTACTGGAAAATTGGTTGGTTAATTTGTACCCGCCAAAGTAGGAAGTGTTTCCTGGCGGTTTAATTACCCGGAGCATTTCTCTTGGTATTGTTACGTTATTATTATTTTTCTACAAATTTCCTCGTATGTTAAGTTGTTTGTTATTCTATTATATAGCACTTTTTGTGAGCGTTTCCAATGGGGGCAGCTACGGCCAGTCACCCAGAAATGCATTTTATCGCTCGGAACCGGTTTGCACCTAAGGGCAGCATGACCTGGTTCGACTGTTCAGGCACCTACGGGCAGCATTGACAGTCCTTAAGTTGTGTAAAATGGTACTCACTCTGAACTTTACTTATTACCCTCTTACCCCATCTCAGCCCCCCGTGCCTAGTTTCGATGATTTGCATTTAAGAGTGCAGCGCGTTGAACAAACACAAAATAGTTACAACGTGCTTTACCACATGAGCGGCCCAAATGGCACCCAACCGCGCAAAATCAAAAAGCATTGTTTACTCGGCGTGGTCCAGATGTTCATGGTGCAAGGACAAAATATCGCTACCAATAATCCGATTTATGGTGGCATTTCGACCAGTGCTTATGCGCGGCACCACCATTGTGTGCACCTTTTACACGCCGGACCACGCCACTCTGTGCCTGAAAAAGCCCATGAATCCGAATTTTCAATATGAAGGCTGCCGCGTGTCAGTCTCTAGGGACTTGACCGCGGAACAGCGCTGGGAACACAAACAGGCGCACTCGCTCATCTATTTTTACAATCTTGGCACCATGGAAACTCGTGCTTTCTGGCGCCTGGACTGCACCACCGGCACCGGCAAAGTAATGATCAAGTCCGAAGATCCGACGAAAAAAGATGATGATCCTTTTTGGTTTTTTCTCGGGGAATTTCAATCCAAATACTCTGCCATCATCGAAAAAGGTCGTCGCATAGACGACCGCGATATTGATCCCCTCGAACCCATCTATCAGCACCAAGAGGTGCAACTGCGCATGAAATGCAAGGACATCAAAAAGAACTCAAAAAAAGTAACCTTGCACTTTTTTCTTTTACTTTTTGAATTCAAAATTTTCGCGTGTGTTCTGTGTTTACCTAGGGGCGCTTGGTGTACAGTGGGGGTCCGGCTTTGACCGTCCGGGGCGTGCCGCTGATGCCAGCACAGATGATCGTTTTTTAAAAATTCTTTTTTCTGTGCCTGGCCTGGCGGGGCTGCCGCGAGACGGCCGAAGCATGGATGTCTAGTGTAGACTTCGCCTCGCGGTAATTATGTATTATATTTATCACACTTGTATTTTTGCCTTGTCGTGACACAGAATCAGCGCAACAACGCGGGTGCTTCTTCGGCGTGCAGTGCTAGTTCATCGAACGGTGCGGTGACAGCAGGTGAATTTAGTTTTCCGCGAAAACGCGGTGCCAACGCCGTGAGCCCCCCGGCTTTACCGGAGGCAAAGCGGCACGGGCGCGGGTTCGAAACTGTGCACAAGATTTCAGTGGTGCAGAAAGCGTCACCGATTAAAACCCTTTATTCAGACTTATGTGAGTCGGAACGTGTTTCAAATGTGATTTCAGCTACCGATTCTCTTCAAATTTCGCCGTTGACCGAACAAGTAAATGATCTTAGGCGCAGCCAAAGAAATTTATCTAGAATTAATTACAAAACGCTCGCAGGCGCCAGACAGTGAGAAGAATGTTATGATTTGAGTTGATTTTTTGATTCAGCAGACGTTGTTGATTTGACACTTTGATCTCATTGTTTAAATGGTATTTTTACTTTCCTAGAGCTTTCTGAAGTTGGTTGTTATGCAGCATTCCTTGATATACGAGTACTTTGTTTTTGTTGGCACTTGTTGGCACTTCGCCCCCCCTTTTAAAAAACAAATATGACAGACACACTTTGCAATTTATCGGCTCATGCTAGCGCGTACGGCGTAACCGACGCTATGCAAGTTGGCACAGCGGACACAGAACATTACTACCGTTACTCCTCTGTTGATCCGATATGCAATTATTGGGTTGAGATGAATCGCAATATTAATGCATGGCGTGTAAATTTCCGATCAGAATCAGCCACCAACATAAATAAATATCAAGGCGCCAAATTGAATAAGTGCAACAGGACTCAGTGCCGGACCTGTGCACACTTGCATTTATCGACCTACTTCTATTCAACTGTAACCTTTACCAACTTTGTTCCCAACTATACTCTAGGAGATTTGTCTTGTGTCACCAAAGGAGTCTGCTACCTTCTCACTTGCGAATGTGGACTACAATATGTCGGCGAAACCAAAAAGCAACTACGTCAACGTTTCGTTCAACATCTGTCAGCCATCAATTCTAACAAAGGTACGAATCTGCTTTATAGTCACTTTAGGGATAGGGGTTGTGATCCAAATCTTTTATCTGTTCAGATTATACATGTTTTTGACCATAGAAATAATGAGAGTAAGACAAGCGAATATACCGAAATTGAACATGCCTGGATAAATCTGCTCTTCACTGCATACCCGTTTGGATTGAATCACAAAATCAAATTTATTGGTGACATTTCTAAATTTGATTTAACAAGCAACCCAAAAACAAAGCTGCCGTTTTTCAACAACAATTTGATATGCTTTCCAAGAAAGCGACCAAGTCACTACAGTCACTCACCAAATTTGGTTTCAACTGAAAAATTATGCAGTTTGAGCAGTCCCAGGCAAGTATATCAATATATTCGCTCGGTGAAAAAATCTCAACTTCCAACAATTTTTTCATTGGCAAAAAATTTAATGCAAGCTACCAGAACAGACAAAAGAATACTTGAGTGTATTTTATTTGCATCAGAAGCTCGCAGACGCCATTTTCTTACTAAATTTACTAAGCCAATCCATCCAATAAATCTGTCATGTAAATATGACACGATTGCGGATGATTGTATCACTCTTAATATATTTACTAAACAAAAATTAATGAAAATTTTGTCAATCAAACAAAAAGATTGGATGAAACGTATACAGTTACATTTTTCCTACACAAAACCACTTTCACTGAGAACTTTCAACTATAATAAGGTGCTTCGTAACATCACTATCAATTCGGCACATAAACTTTTTTCCAAGACATGTTCATGTTCCACTTCTAAATTTCTATATAAACCATTTAACCACATTCTAACTGGAGATTGGAACGTGGCGGAAAATATTAACCTCAAAAAGTTACTCAGCTATGGCACAAAATATAGGATTTCACCAGAGCCTAATTTTACTCTTACAAAAAGAAAATATTTTGATATTTTGGATAAAATTATCGTTTCTCTCCAAAATTTGGACCCTGAAGTCAACCTACAACTTTATAAATTCCATGCTTTACGAGCAATTAGTTGTAAAATGAAATATTTTACACCAGACACAACAAGAATGTCACCATCTACATGGAATAAGGAGTGTGATAAAGCACTTTATAATATGCATGACAAGTTTGTTGTTTGTCCAATAGATAAAGCTTCTGCTACCTATGCATTTATTTGTAAACAATTCTATGTAGAAAGAGTTTTCAAAGAATTTTCTATAAGAGCCGATTTAACCTCAACAGATTGGGGTAACTCAACTTACTCTTTCCACACAGCAGACCCGGCAGAAATGGAACGCATATTGGATTTTCACCATCAACTACACATTGACTTTGACTGTCCATTGGAGAGATATGATCGCAAATTTGCCTTAGTATATGGGATACCGAAATTCCATAAAAATCCAATCAAATTTCGTTTTATAGCAGGTGCAAAGACTAGTTCATTAAATGGACTTTCCTGGCATTTACATTTAATGTTACAACTGGTACAAAAACTATTTAAATCTTATTGTGACATGATATCAAATAATGGAGGCTTGAACGGTTTTTGGATTGTTAATAATAGTTCTGAAGTAATTTCTCGTTTAAGCACTTTCAATTCAATAAACCATATTGCCACTTCCGATTTCTCACAAGCCTACACAGCACTACCCATAGATGCTATCAAAAACAACATAAAAGAACTATTTAATCTTACAATTCGTGACAAACTGGTTGTCATAAAAAATAATAAGGCATATTTGAAGACCATAACTCAATTGACAAGTCGTGACGTCTACATTTACAATACTAACAGGTGTGTTGCACTTTTAAATACGATTCTCGACAATACCTATGTGAACTGTGCGTCAAATTTATTTAAGCAAACATGCGGCATTGTTATGGGGTCAGCAGCCTCACCTGAACTTTGCAATTTGACGCTGTCATGGATGGAGTTTTCATTTATGAAAAATTCACAAAATCGACCCACTAGTTTTACCATTAACAATAAAATAGTTCGATATATAGACGACACTCTCTATATCAACTGTCCAAATTTCACTGACATTGCAAAAAATATTTATCGAAGTGAATTAATATTAGAAGAGTCAGTGTTAGAAAATGGCAGTCGTTGTCATTTTCTGGACTTAGACATTTCTATTCAAAACAATTTGAGTTTCAATGTCTATAATAAAAGAGACGACTACAATTTTCCCATTATATCTATGCCTTTTTACCACTCTAATCTAAGAAGTCAGGTGTGCTTAAATATTTTATATAGTCAATCACTTTGTTTTGCTCGAATTTGTAGCAATTTGACAGATTTTGAGACCAGGATACTTTCTTTATTAAAAACTTTCCTAGCACAAAAATACCCAAGAAACAAGCTGTATAAAACACTTAGGCAATTTTCTAATCTAAATTATCCACTGTTAACTAAGTATAACTTTCAAAATAGTGAGAGTATTGAAGTATGGTGCAGAAAAACTATTGAGAACAGCCGACACGCTGATGAGGGGGGTTGCCCCTGAGAGGTAACTCTCACTGGCAACCCCCCTTTTTAAAACCTAATCTTGTGTGATCGTATCCAATTCTATTTATTCGCTTATTATTCAATAAAATAAAATCACGTGATCGGCTGTCGCTCATTTTTTCGCTGCACTACGTCAATACGCATCTCGGTCTGTTACTGAGTGTATTTACATTTGCACAACTGTTTTTTCACACCGTCATTTTGGTGATAACCATTGTACAGCGCCGAACTAGCATCGAACAATGTCGCACAACGGCCAAACGAATGCAAATGCTGCAAAACGCATGAAGACAGGTTCGAAAATCACGCCGGAACGTCGGTGGGGAACTGAAAAGGTTGGAGGAGTATTTTTAGAGTTTGAAAAGTAGGTGGTGTTGTTTTCCAGACAAATTTTGAACTTAATGGCGCTTTAAGTATACCCGAAAACACTGACAGGTACTCCGAGGTACCTCCAACTAACACTATTTATTCACTTTTTGGAATTTAGCCAATTCATCAAAATTCATCTGGAGAGGGTGTAAGAGTCACCCACGGGTTCAATGTTACTGGAAAATTGGTTGGTTAATTTGGCGCCCTTCTAAAGCAGGGCGCCAGGCGCCAAGGGCGCCACGGAAAAAGGGCGCCATGGCGCCTTATAGAATGTGGGCGCCAGGCGCCAAGGGCGCCACAGAAAAAGGGCGCCAAGCGCCAATGGCGCCATGGCGCGGCGCCCTTTGGCGCCCTCAAATGGCGCCAGCGCCATGGCGCCATTCCATCACTACATGCAATGTGTACAATGTTAATTTCTTAAACCAATCATTTGACAAAATCTTAACATTATGACATTTGACATGGCTTTGGCACTTTATAGGGCATTTTACTAGGTCTGCGACGGGAACCTGGGGCCAGTTCCGCAAGTAGACAAGTTAAGAGTTAAAAGTTAAGAGTTGAGTTAAAGGTTAAAAGTTGAGTCAAAAGTTGAGTTAAAAGTTAAGAGTTGAGTTAAAAGTTAAAAGTTGAGTCAAAAGTTGAGTTAAAAGTTAAGAGTTGAGTTAAAGGTTAAAAGTTGAGTCAAAAGTTGAGTTAAAAGTTGAGAGTTGAGTTAAAGGTTAAAAGTTGAGTCAAAAGTTGAGTTAAAAGTTAAGAGTTGAGTTAAAGGTTAAAAGTTGAGTTAAATGTTAAGAGTTGAGTTAAAGGTTAAAAGATGAGTTAAAAGTTGATTTAAAAGACAAATGGGTCATTCGTTGCAGAAGCGCGATACGCTGATCTTCAATCATATTTTGTCCCGCACAGCCATTTCGAAACAACGTTCGGCGATTTTTTCTTTTTTTAGCGATAATTTTTTTGGATACGTTATTTTCAAATGACGTGCATACAACATTGGCACCATGCCAGCGAACAGCCGTATCGATACCAATTTCATATTTTTATTTTTTTATATTTTTTTACCTTCATTTTCCACTTGTCTCTTAACTCTTAACTCAACTCTTAACTCAACTTTTAACTCTTCACTCAACTTTTAACCTTTAACTCAACTCTTAACCTTTAACTCAACTTTTAACTTTTCTCTTAAATTTTAACTTTTCTCTTAAACTTTAACTTTTCTCTTAAACTTTAACTTTACTCTTAACTCGCCATTTGTCTTTTTACTCAACTCTTAACTTTTAACTCTTAACTTGTCCACTTGCGGAACCGGCACCAGGTGCTATTTCCAAAATATGCAGCGGCATATCATGGTACCGAAATCGTGGAAAAATGAAAAATTGTTCTGAAATTGCGTTGATCTTATTTACGATCACGCTAACCAATGCAAATTGACATTGCAATTTCACAATCTCTATTCAGAGTATCAGCAGTAAAAAAAGTATCGTTTTTTTGTTCAAAGGATCGCGCACTTATCCATTCGCACTGACTCCTCGTCTGGATCCACATATTTGAAATCTGCGAATTTGTTACCGAAATAAATTTTAGGATTGACGTGTGAAATGCCCAACAAATAAACAAAATGAAGTTTTCGATGAAGTTTGAATTTGATAAACCGATAAAAAAATCCACTTCCATGTAAACTATTTTTTCCTCAGCTCGAAACGACCTTCGGGTATTTCGGGGGGGGGGGGGGGGTCAATTCAATGGAAGGTATTTTGAGAGGGTTGAATTCAATGCGAGGTATTTCGAGGGGGGTCAATTCAATGGGGGTATTTCGTGGGGGGTCAATTCAATGGGAGGTATTTCGAGGGGGGTCAATTCAATGGGGGTATTTCGAGAAAATACGGCAGAAACATATCCGCTTGACAAGACAACCAAACCCAAGTTTACCCTTTTTCGCAGGCAATTCAGGATCAGGATCAGGATCCTTCTCAGGCTCCTTTTCAGGCTCATTTTCAGGCTCATTTTCAGTCGGTTTCGGTTCCGTATCATCTTCAAGATCGAAATCTTCCGGTTCTTGGGGCGGGGGCATTTCATTCGCGCTGCCCGTATTTCCCATTTCTTGGTGGGCTGCTTGGACGGGGATCTGAAAAAGTGTGAGGGACAGGGGTCTCCTAGGGGGGGGGGGGCTGGGGGGGGGGGCTGCCCCCCCCCAAATCGGCCAGCTATCTATCTATCCCGGAGGCCGCTCAGCTATCTATCTATCCCGAGGCAAAATTTTTGGCTACTACCCCCAAAGACCCCCCCCCCAAATCGCTCAGCTATCTATCTATCTGGAGTGGTTTTGAGAAATTTTGCCCCAATTTTCACTCAAAATCACCAATTTTCGCACCTTTTTATAGTTTTTCACCTTCAAAATCGTGCTTTCCAGCTATATACTTGGTTATATACCTATTTTTAGCCATTTTATACCTACTTTTGGCTGCTTTTAACTGATTCTTAGCGATTTTTCCCCCTTTCTGCCTTCTTAACCTTGAAAAAGCCTATATATTGTGCCCCCGCCAGCCCCCCCCCCAGAAAAATTTTCCAGCTATCTATCCCTCCGGAGGAGCGATTTGCTATCTATCCAGCCCCCGCGAGGGCCAAAATCCTGGAGACCCCTGGTGAGGGATTAGATAGTGAAAGATGAGAAAATTTCCAAAATTTTGGCCAAATATTGAGTGAAGGAATTTTATCATGGAGTGGCCCCGCGCGCAAGTTTGACAACTTTGCTTAAACGTTTTTGCATGTGCCAAAATTTTATACTTTTGGAAGAATAAGGAAAAAATCAGAGAGAATCAAGGAGTCAAGGAGAATCAACCACTTTTGTGATAAAAACAGCAATAAATATGACCAGGGGGCACTCCCAGACCCTGTAAAAGACCCTGTAAAGTGTCATGTGTATCCAAATGGCCCTACACACACTAGTTTTCACTGTGACACGTGTGAAAACTGAAATGGCGACATGGCGACATTCAGCCTACTCTTAACGTATGCTATATGTGTTTTAGTTTTCAAATTTTCATACTTTAACTTTCATTAATTGATATTCAAATTTAATTTAAATTAAATCATTCAACCGTGTTCATTAATTTGCATTTGAAAAAATTTCAGTTTTCACATGAAGTCACGGTGAAAACTAGTGTGTGTAGGCACAATATTATTTTTTCATATCCAAAGCTTATGTTTTTGTATCCAAATCTTATGACAAAAAGTAAGATTTGGATACAACAACATACGGATTGGATGTGATAAAATAAGATTTGGATACACATGAAACTTTACAGGGTATTTTGCATGAAACATGACATTTTACAGGGTCTTTGACACTTTACAGGGTCTGGGAGTGGCACCAGTACAAGTAACACAGACTTGTAATTGTTACAACTCCAAAGATTGAGACAGTTTGTCCCAGGCAAGGATAAAAAAAGTCATCACCGGCACAAACACATCTTTATGGGCCCATATAAGAAATAAAAAATAAAAAAATTCAACAGACCATAACTTGCTCCTCCTCAGTTTGGACCTCCATTTCCTTGGAAACTTTTTTCTCATCCACAAATTCAAACTGGACCTCTTGTGTTACCATTTCCTTATTTTGACCCCTAGGCATGGCCAATAAATAAATTGGCCTGCTGCCAATTTTGTTCGTTTGCTGCGGCTGAACTTGTGGTACTGAAGGTAAGTGAATCACTTTTGGAGTATTTTTGTGATGAGCGCAGCTGAAAAGTGATGTGGTAAGAAAAGTGTAAATGACGGGTAAACTAATAGTCCAGGATAGGGATTTTAAGCCCCTGGTCTTTTTCAAAGGTTTGTTTTCACTGGAAGCGTGCCAACGATATTCATAACACGTTCACTTTTCATAAAGAATTTTTATATACGTTGACGTATCCACAACAATGATTTTTTTTCTTTTCTTAAATTCTTCAAAAAATTCTTAAAATTTTTTTTACAAAAATTCTATGCCTTTGGTATTGTTGGCACGCTTCCAACCGGAGACATAAATCAGTGTGTGTGCAGAGTATTCAATACGCCGAGTATACAACTACAAGTCAAATTATCGTATATAACAAACATTTTTAAAAGAAATTGCCTGACCACTCAAACTAGGGTTCAAACGGGACCGTGGTCCCGGTACATGGTTCGGCAAAAAGTCGGGACTGGGGCGGTCCCAGTCCCGACACCCCAGTCCCGGTCCCGGTGGTCCCGACAATTAAAAAAGCCAGTCCCGGTCCCGGAATTTTAGAGCGGTCCCGACAAGGGATGGGAAAAACGTGATTTTCAATAACCCGGGTTAAAAACAATTATGTTTTTTTAAATAAAATGTTTTTTCAAAGGCTCGCAAATATAGTTACAATCTGGTCAACATATACACGTAAATATTTATGTCAAACAAATAGCAGTATGTTATGATGTGATATATATAGCAATATAATGGCTGTGGAGCCATGTTGTAGTGTTATAAGTGGTGATTTCTGCCAAAAAAATCTATTTTAGTTGTTGTTACAAGTGTCTTGTCTAACTTATTGCATAAATACCTTGCTTTTCAACAAATATTCACGACTTCAAGTGAAGATGGGAATGGAAAAGGGCTTGAATAATGTTATAAGAAAAGGCTAATACGAGAGTGGTCCTTCACACAATGGAGGTGTGTGGAACAACATTGGCAGGATATTACGTACCAATAGGCTCCAAACAAGACCGGGGTCCCGGTACATGGTTCGGCAAATCCCAGTCCCGGTCCCGACCCCGTAATCCCGGTCCCGGTCCTGATCCCGACAATTGAAAAAAGCCAGTCCCGGTCCCGGTCCCGACACTAGAAAATTTCTGGTCCCGGTCCCGGTCCGAAAAACTGGTCCCGTTTGAACCCTAGTTCAAACTCACTTTTCACAATTGTCATTGTTTCCTTTTCCATCAAACACCGGTAGCTCCACTCGTGGCACGGACCAATCAATGCCCTGCAATAAATACATATAACAATTCCAGCGAAAAAATACCATATTATATACTCGAAAAGTGCCCAGTGGTTTTATTGTTTCGCCAGATAAATTTGTGGGGGTAAATCAATTATTATTAAAAGTTACTAAAAGTAGTGACCTTTATTCAAAGTACCGTATTTCCTCGAAATACCCCCCGGGGGTGATTGTTTCAGAGTGAGAATTTTGAGGGGGGTTAAACGAGGGGGGGGGGGTATTTCGAGGAGGGGGGGCTAATTATTTCGCCAGAAAATTTTTGAAATTCCCGTACCAAATTGTAGTCTGTAACGTACGCAGCGCAGACGTAGAAAAATGCAACAATAACTGCTATATATAAGAGTCTATTGACTTATATAAGTGTGTAACTCTGTTCTAACGTAACAATTCATTGTTTTTAACATGTTTTTTTGCATTGCCCAAATCACAAACAAGCAGTTTTGTCATGTACGTTCTCTGTACACTCAATTGGGGGGGGGGGGGTATTTCGAGGGGGTGGGTAATTATTTCATAGTGTCGATTTTGAGGGGGGGGGGTATTTCGAGACGGGGGGTATTTCGAGGGGGTATTTCGAGGAAATACGGTAATCAGAAAACGTAAAGCCTTTTAAATTTACTCATGCACTGACCCTGAAAGCGTAACGTAAAAATAGTACTTTTTACGTGAGAGACCAAAACACTAGTGATTTCTTCATTTTTACTCAAGAAAACGTAACAGAAACGTTTAAAATTTTCAATTGAAACGCGGCTCCACGAAAAAAAATTATAACATAAATTCAACATTAAATTTATATAAATTCAAGAGCATAAATTTTGTATTGACGGTGGGGTAGCCGGTGCCAGTCCCGCATCCTGTAAAGTATCAAATGTCATACAAATTGACATGAAAGTCAAAAGTTCAGTAATAAAATCCTTTCGTTTTTTAAATTTTGACAAACATTGCATGACATCTGACACTAGTTACAGTGTGCGTGCTTTACTTCCCACATTTCATTTCATCCAGGCAACCAAAAAAATAAAAAACCCTAACAACCATCAAAATTTGCTCTACATCATACACCGTCTCTTCGCAATGTTTCGGTTCAGCCTTTGCAAAATTATCCGCACTTTTGAGATCGCCATGGCTAATTGCGTCGGTTCTCTTTTCTTGGATATCATTTATGTCTGCCAGACCCTGAATTTTGGAGTTATTTTAGTATTGAATTTTTCTCAAATTGTTTGATCGTTTTTCTCATTATGTTTACGAAAGCTTGATTTGAAGTAGACTTTTTCAAGAAATTTTCAAGTTTTTTCAAAGATCATTTTTGGAAATTTCACCTTTTCGTAAAATTCTCGATTCGAGAAACATTCTGGCATAATAAAACCATGCATAGTCACATCATTAATATAAGACAGGTAATATAAAACGAGGCCCTGTGCCAGTGCTAATCTTTACCGGGTGCTCATCTCGTACTAAAATAGCTGAAACATTTAGACATATGAACTACCGTATATCCTCGATTAAGTCCCCAGGGGAGTAATTTTTTTGTCAGCGTTTTTGAGGGGGGAGTTATTCAAGGGGGGGGGGGTTATTTTTTCCTCAGAAAACTTGGACTTGGTTCATTGTATGAATGCATTCTGTCAATTCATAAATATAACCCAGGTATTTAACAGTTCTATAACAACTAAAATGTGTGTATACACTGCGAACACATTATGTATCTGCTGTCGCCGCCATACGTTCACATTATTTTGTATTTTCATCGATCAATTTTGTAGCATATTTTTCACCCAGAGGGGGGAGTTATTATTTCGTCAGAGGTTTTGAGGGGGGTTATTCAAGAGGAGGAGTTATTCGAGGGGGGTCTTATTCGAGGATATACGGTAGTCATTTTGGATGCGAAAATCTATAAAACAGAAGAAAATTAGCGATTTCTCGGAAAATTTGTGTATAATTTCGCAAAAATCGATCCACATAGACATAGCTAGATTTGGGAGGAGGGAGTTCCGGGGTATAGTAGCCAAAACCTTTCCTCGGGGATAGATATAAAGATAGCTAAGCAGCCTGCGGGATAGATACCGTATTTCCTCGAAATACCCCCCCCCCTCTCGAGACCACTATGAAACAATCACCCCCCCCCCTCGAAATACCCCCCCCCCCCCCAGATTGAGTGTAAAGAGAACGTACATGACAAATACTGCAGTTTGTGTTCTGCGTAGTGCAGAACACACGTTATACAATGTCGGAATCACGTTAGAACAGTGTTTATACCATCTACGTACTAATATTAGTCTACATAACCTTATAAATGGCGGTTTTTGTTGTATTTTTCGACGTCAGCGTACGTTTCAGATAGGGTTCAAACGATATGACTTTTCGATATCGATATTCGATATTCGATATTTTTTTCTGAAACTCGATATTCGATATCGATACGATATGGAACCTTGATATCGATATTCGATATTCGATATTGAAAAATGGTCGATATGCGATATTCGATATTTTGATATTGCGATATGCTTTTGGTATAGCAAGGCAAATTTCAAGTGGCATATTGTATTTTCATGTGGTTGCACACATGTTTAATCATCTCTTTACTGAAATGTGAATGGTACAAGTGATTTTAACAAGGGTACAAGTGATTTTATCATCACTCAATGGTAGAAAATAGAAGAAAAACATGATGAATCAAAGTGTATCAGACAAATAACAATTGGTAGATATTACAGTTCCTCCTTATAACCTAATTGCTTAAGGGCATGTTGCAAAAAGTATATCAGCGTTTTCTGGCTTCAAATTTAGCACTCCAACAACAATGACATTATAAATACTGCACTTTTACTCATAAAATACAATACTATAAGCACATCAGATCAACCAAAAACATCTCAAAATGAAAATGAAAAGTACATTTGGGGACACAATACAGGTTCGATATATCAAAAAAATGGTCGATATTCGATATCGATATTCAATATTTTTTCAAAATTTTCGATATCGATATTCGATATTCGATATTTTTTCAAAATTTTCGATATCGATATTCGATATTCGATATTTTTTCAAAATTTTCAATATCGATATTCGATATTAAAAAATGGTCGATATCCGATATTCGATATTCGATACAATATATCGTTTGAACCCTAGTTTCAGACGACAATTTCGTACTGGGATTTAAAAAAATTTTCTTGTGAAATAAACCCCCCCCCCCTCGAAATACCCCCCTCGTTTACTCCCCCTCGAAATACCCCCCCTTGTTTAACCCCCCCCCCCTCGAAATACCCCCCCCCCTCTCGGGACCACTATGAAACAATCACCCCCCGGGGGGTATTTCGAGGAAATACGGTAGATGGATGGCATGGGGGGTCACACTAGGGTGTCAAAAAAAAAATTTTACGGAAAACGGAAAACGGAAAGGTAAAATTTTTTCACTTTACGGAAAACGGAAAACGGAAAGGTAAAAAAAAAATTTCTGCCGGAAAACGGAAAACGGAAAGGTAAAAAAATTTCACTCAGCGGAAAACGGAAAACGGAAAGGTAAAAAAAAATTGTTGGCCGGAAAACGGAAAATTGAAAAATGAAATGCCGGAAAACGGAAAACAGAAAGCAAAATTTTCACGGAAACGGAAAAAAAAAAGTGAAATTAGCACGGTAATAGACAAATTTGCAGAAGGAAAACCTGCATGCAGGTTTGGCTGTTTGGCTTTGATTGTGGTAGCTGTACATTCTGCAACTATGGATCATGCCTGTAACTTCACTTGTAGTTCAAGCTTAACTGAACCAACAAAAAATCATCAAAAAGTAGCCATAGTGGCCATAGGAAAGGAAACACTACGACAATTTCACAGTCTAGAAGCAGTGGGAATCATTGATGAGTTATTTGAACAATACCGGAAAGTTTTGGACGACCGACCAGAAAAGGGAATAATTGAGATCTGTGACGACAAAACAGACAACAAGGGGATTCATTACCTGCCACACCAGCCAGTAATCACGCCGGGCAAATCGACATCATGCAGAATCGTGTACGATGGGTCGGCAGGTAAGCCCAGTTTCAACGAGTGCCTTTTTAAAGGACCAATTACAACACCATTAGCACTGGGCCTACTCCTGAAGTTCAGGGCAGGCAATCTAGCATTAATTGCTGATATTGAAAAGGCATTTTTGCAAATAGGATTGCATGACCAAGCTAGAGACTACACACGATTTTTCTGGCTGAAAGATGCCTCAAAACCAGTAACTGAAAATAACTTAATAGTACTTTGTTTTAAACGCGTACTGTTTGGACTTGTCTGCAGCCCAGCAATTTTGGGAGCAGTCATAAAATACCATTTAAATGTGACAATAAACAACATGAATGAATATGAAGAAAATGAAGGGGAACGAAACCAGTTGGCGATGATAATAAACAACATTTACGTTGATAACTTCATCATGAGTGTCACGAATGAAGTTGAAGCTTTAGAACTATATTACAAAGTCAAAGCTTTATTTAACTAATGTTCTATGAACATGAGGGAATGGCTGTCAAAGTCCAGATCAGTCATGAATGAAATAGCAGAAAATGACAGGAGTCCAAAGGTGAATAAAATTGTCGCAATAATGGGCATGAAATAAAATCACCGAACGGACATGCTGGCAATATCAACACCAAAATTGCAAATTGACAGCATCACAACACAAACCAGATGAAACTTGAATAAATTATTGGTGTCAGCATATGACCCAATTGGGTTCACAGCACCTGTTTCACTGACCCTGAAATCCCAGTTGTCAATGCTGCTCCAAGAGACAAAAACAACACAATGGGATGAGCCAATTGAAGATAAATACAGATTGGAAAAACAATGGAAAAATGCCAGAAAACTGAAAATCGAACCAGAAAATGGAAAAATGGCCTGGTAAAACAGAAACGGAAAGGTAAAAATTTTTCAGCCGGAAAACGGAAAAATGGGCCGGAAAAACGGAAACGGAAAGGTAAAAAATTTTCAGCTGCCGGAAAACGGAAAACGGAAAGGTAAAAATTTTTCGGCTGCAGGAAAACGGAAAACGGAAAGGTAAAAATTTTTTGGCTGCCGGAAAACGGAAAACGGAAAGGTAAAAAATTTTCCTGCGGAAAGGCGGAAACGGAAAACGGAAACGGAAATTTGACACCCTAGGTCACACCCCACCCCCAAAACACCCTGCATTGGAGACCCCTGCACCAGGTGAAAATGGGCACCGGGTCCTCAGTCATATAAGGCATTAAAAATTGAGGCGTCCAATTCTAAAAGTCGACAAGTCCAAAATATGAAAATTCCGAGTTAGGCCCGGAAACGTGATCTGGGGCTACTTCCGCACATTTTTATCATTTTCCATAATTTTTTTGTTCTCACATGCCCATATGGCATAGTGCCAAATTTGACATTTTTTGGGGAAAAATGCAAAAAAATTGGGCATGAAGTCGACAAGTCCACTTAGTTTTGGGCTAAAAGTCGACAAGTCCACAAGTTTTATAGAAAAAAAAACGCAAGAAATGATAAGAAGTGATAAGTCCATCATGGACACCGATTTCTAAAAGTCGACAAGTCGATAAATTTCCCATAAGGCAGCATCCTCATCGCCGGCAACAAAAATGAACAAAAATGTGGGAACAACAATTTACTCAAAATCGCATTTTGTGGAATTGTCGACTTTTAGAATTAGACGCCTCAATTTTATATTGGCATTGAAAATAAAGCACTGAAGATGAGGCATTGAAAGCCTATCACTTTAATGCCTGCCCATCCATGCACAAATTATTTCAAACAAAATATATACCAAAATGAAAATACCTTCTCCAAACGTCTAATAGCCTGCTCAACAATTTCCGCGTCATCATACTTTTTAGCGGCACACAAATCCAAATGAGTTATAGTCAACTTTTTGCGTAATTTTTGCAATTCCTGGGCATTTTTGCCAGGTGCTTTTCCGTTTCCCTGATTAGGGGTCCTGCGAAAAAAGCGCATTGTCTAGTTGAGCTAGTTGCCAGTTCCATACCCGGCAAAATGTCATTAAAATGTTCAGTGAATTTTGTTTCACTTTTCTGGGGACTGTGACTTGTGTGCCATTTTCCAGGGGTCGGGACTGGTTTCTGGGGCTATCGCGGAACTAGATCATAATTGAGGCGTCACACAAGTCAAATGTTCAGATTTCACGACAAAAAATGGTTGATAACGCTAAATATTTGTCGTCACATGTGAATGCAGTCTTATGGTTAACCGCGTAAATACCAAACACTTCACCTAGCTTCACACACACTTCACGTGCTTCAGAAATTATGGAAGAAACTTCACAAATGTCGGCATTCATTTCCACTCAGTAAAAACAAGAATGTCCACGCAAATTTTCGTGACCACATTTTCCCAACCAACAAATTAGCGCTGGGTGCCCTACTACTCGCAGGTTTTTCAGGTGTTTTCTCTCTAACAAAAATCGTCGTGGGATCCGCAGGGGGCGGAGTACCACTTTTTGGCAAAGTTCCAGCTTTTTGATATCTTCTAGTTATGTAGCCATCATCGTCGTTTAGAGAGGACATTTTTGAGGAAGTTATGCTTGAAAACTTGAAAATACAGGCAAATCATAACAAAAACAGCGCATGTGCGTGTTTAGAAAGTGGCATTCTTTAGAAATGCCTTGGGATAAATTCACTGGGCCCATTTCTCGGGTAGCCCCAATTCAATGGCAGACTGTAAATACACCGACAATTTTCGTCGGTCAACCGGGAGAGATTTTGCGCGCGAAATTACAAAAACGAAAATGACGAATACCATACGAACCGATAAAAAATCCCGGCCGATAAAAAATCAAGCCTGCAAAAAAAGGAAAAATTGTAACAAGTGCGAAATGTTACAGTGATTGCGTAAATTGAACACCTGCATATTTTTCGCGGTGTATCGGGCTACCCGAAAAATTGCGGGTAAAGAAATGTTCCCCCACGGGTAAATGAGTTATTTAAATATTCAAATTTTGTCGACATAACTGTTGGCACATTGTCACCAAGTCAACCAACGAGAATGTATGTAGGTATTTATGATGACTGTTTCATAATTTACGAGCCCAGGTTCTCAATCGGGGAAAGAATGTACATGTCATAGTCTACTGACTGTACACTCCACAATGAAATCTACCATATACCGTCTGAATAAAAAATACCCCTCCCCTGCTGAGGCATATGATCGATTCGTTATGCCACCTTGAATAAAAATGGCGTGTTAATGTGTTGATAAAGCATATTTGTGGAATGAGGTGATAGACACTGGCCTATAATTTTGACGAAATAATAATCCCACCCTCGAATAGCCCCCCCCCCCTCTCAAAAAGTCTGACGAAAGAAGAATTCCCAGGGGAATAATTCGAGCAAATACGGCATATGCTGGTATGGGCCCACACACACTAGTTGACATCGCAAATTCGCGTCAACTCAGTGTCAATTGAATAAAACAAGAAGTTTGTAAAAAGCATCACACTTAACAGGTACAATGAAAATGAAGTGTCATGATGTAAAATTAACTATGCTCTATCAGATAGATAAGTTGAAATCACAGTATCACTTAAATTCAGTTGACATTTAGTTGACACGAATTCAGTTGACATCCAGTGTGTGGGGGCCCTATATATCTAACAACGGGACAAACAGACATTGCACGTGCACAAACTTAACCAAAAGAAAATTGTTTCAACAGCAGTCACAGAAAAAGAAGCAGAATTTATGATAAAAGCGTCAAACTTTCATTCACGAATGGCAAAAGTGGGCGTGAGGTGAGCTCAAAATACATAGGTAAATACATAGTGAAAGCATGGCTTCTGAAAGCCGATCAGTAACTGTGAATACCCTACCCTGCACTGACAGATGCTTTACACTACATCAAGAACACCTTAAAGACATTTTTCTGAAGGACACACTCAATCATGACGTCATCATTTATAAAATTACATTTTTCCAACAAAAACGTTTAGGGTAAAAAAATGTTTTTAGAAATATTTTTGTGAAAGTGCATACACACCGTATTTTCTCTAAATACACCCCGGGGGTCATGGTTTCGGAGTGAGAATTTTGAGAGGGGTCAAACGAGGGGGCTTGTTATTTCGCCAGAAACTTCCAGTGCTATTTGTTGTTTGTAGCGTACAAGACGTCGAAAAATGCATCAATAAGCACCGTGTATACGAGTCCATAGACGTAGATAAGCATGTAGATGGTAAGAAACAGGTTCCAACATAACACAGTCATTATTTTTAACGTGTGTTCTGCATTTCCTGAATCATAAACAGTAGCTTTTGTCGTGTACGTTTCCTTTACACTCAATATGGGGGTATTTCGAGGGGGGGGGGCTTATAAATTCATCGTGCCCATTTTGAGGAGGGGGGTTATTTCAGTATCCTGCTCGCCCCTTATCGACAGAAACATAAATAATTTTGGGCGCATACTTTGCGGTCCGCTGAGTTGCAATTTTTTCATGAATACCGAGTGCCAGAGAAAAGAGCTACAAATATTTGTTGACAAAGAAGACACTTCAAAATCGATTTTATTGTTTCTCAATTATAACCGAAGAATTCAGGTTAAAACTGAAAAAAATCAATATTGCAGTGTTCCCTTTTCCAAAAATTCTGCGTTGAAGTGTAGCTATTTTCTCGGGTATGTGCAAAAGTATTATATAACAGTGATTTCTACTGAATGAGCATTGGCACTTAGAAATGTCATTTTTCTACGCTTTCTACGCGTTAGTGAGGTTCGTATTTAGATAAAATTCAGTGCAACAAAACACTATCGAAAAATTATCGAAGGGTAATTGATTGATAAAATTGAGTTTCACTTTATTCAACATTCAACGACAGCGAGGTACAGAAATGAATGTTCATAAGTAAAAAGAAAAAAACAAGTGTTTTTTCACAAAACATCACAACACACTGTTTACTTTATATTTACTCAGAAATGGAACAGGGAATGGCGAAGATATGATTTCTAGCCGGAAAAAACACCAGCGACAATACACTTTACATCCTCAAAAAATTTCGAACAATATTTAAAAGTACACATATAAACCTTGCGATGTCCGATTGATATTCAATGAGTAATTCCATTCACATCATATTCGGTGTTTTACATCAACTTAAATAAATACATTTTTTGGAACTAATGGTGAAAACCGTTTTTCAAGTAGACGTGTTTTTTTAAAAAAGGAAAACAATTTCCCAAAAATGGATGAATCACATTGAAAAGAAATACCAATGTGTGCACGCTTTACAATGAAATCTAAATACCATACCCTATCTGAATAATCATGCGATTTGCTTTCCATCACATTACACGTTCTCTTTGATTCATAATTTTTATGGGATTTTATCCATTCCGGGAACATACAGTAACACTCTCTGTATTGCGTGCAGTTTTACATAGAAAATACAAGAAAATTACCGAAAAATCACACAATATACTTCTCCATGAACTTTCTGTGGAATTCCGTTCTAATAGCGTCATTAATAAACACAGGTTTTTTCGCTCGTTCATCCAAACCTTTGGCGCAGTTTTTAAAAACCACATCATCATCCCATCTGCGTTTCACTTGAAAATCAGCTTTCGACGTGGACTGATCGCTGAGCAGTGGGTTTCCCCTGAGAATGTTTTCAGTGCGAATGCGCTCCTGAAAAGGGGGTGGGTTGGGAAGGTTTTTAAAAAATGGGAAAAGGGTGCGTTGGGTTTTTGAGAATTTTCGGTAGGAACTAGGGGAAATCTATCTTGCGGGGAAAATTTCATCACCCGCATTTGATCATGCAGCCAAAGTATGCTCTGAAAACGTACGGGTAAGGATTCAAACGGTATTGACTTTTCGGGATCGGGATTTTTTTTTTTTGAGTCTTCGGGATCGGGTTTCGGGATTAGTTATTTGAGATTTCGGGATCAGGATTAGTTATTTGAGATTTTGGAATGGAGATTTGTGTTTCGGGATCGGGATTTTAAACATTGTTCTAACATTAAAGCTTTTTCTCTGAATTGCCACAAATATGGCAAAATAGGCTTTTTCCATAGATCTAGCACCCCCTTTTTAAAGAATCAAACCTGTTGCTCAGCCATTTTCGCGTCTTCCTTTGCTTTCTCAGCGGCTCTTTCTTTTTTTATTCTAGCCAATTCAGCCATCAATTCCGCTTCGTCGTCGGAATTGTCAGAGTCTGATGACGATTCCTGTGAAAAGTGAAATTTGTGAAAAGTGAGAAAATGCAACTTGTAACATTTACTATCAATGGAGTAAGGAGGTATTCAGGGTGGCGGGGGGGGGGGCGAGCCCCCCCCCCTTCCCGGGGTGAGACCGGAAAACTACAGGAATATGCAACTTTTGAAATTTCAAGGTCCGCATAAAATTTTTGCGCGCAAGTGCGAATTTTACCGACGCGCGCAACGTATTTTTTGTAAATCTACTCAATGTATATTTTAATCAATAGACTGCGGTAGTTGGCGCTAACGCCAGGGCCATTGACACTATGACAGGGCGCCTACACTTGGCGCCATTCCGTCACTGAGTAGGGAAAATTTTAGGGGAGGGGGGATTGTTTAGGGCGCACAACTTCAGCGTATCGAACACCTTAGCTTCCAATTGGAACTGGGCCCTAGCCAACCTCTTCAATGGGGTCGTCCGCATCCAAATCTCCCGAAGTGATCTGATCCAGACGCGGCTTTTTGCTGCTGGAATAGCTCGAATCTGTGTAATCGGAAAGGTGAATATTAATGATGTTGAAAATACAGTTGAAAATAAAAGATTGAAAAGTAATGCTGAAATTTGGGAAAATGAAAAATACGGACAAACGGCCCTGTGCCATTACGCATCTAAACCGATTATGCATCTAGAGTCAAAACGCATTTAACTATACCCGGCATGCTGAAAATATACAATAAAACACATAGCCTAGTGATTTTAAAGGTGAAAATCTATAAAAAGTATGAAAATTAGCGACTTTGGGTGAAATTAGGGTAAAAATGATCAAAAGCAATTCAGATAGCTAGACAGCTAGGAAATTTGCTTGGGGGGTTGTTCAGAAAAAAAGATACCAAAAATTTTTGCTTCTGGTATAGATAGATAGCTGGGCAGTTTGGGGTGGGGGGAACCCGTCCCCTTTCTAATCCCTGTGGGTATAATGTGTCTATAATGGATGTAGATGCGTAATAGGTTTACATGCATAACAGGCCCAACCCGGACAAACGTCAGTGAAAATGTGATAGAACAAACGTTGTAAGTTTTCGTTGTAAAATTCAACTTAATCAAGTCGTAAAATCAAACATTCAATACTTTCTGCTCATGAACACAAGTCATTTCACATTTGATCACTATTTCTCTAAATTTTCAATCACATTTTCACCTACGGGCCCCTCCAAAACCCCTTCACCTACAAAATAAAACCCTCAACGAACCTCTAGCACCCTTATCCTTACCCTCACCCCTTTCCTTATTCCTGGCATTTCGTTCGCGTTCGGTCAACTCCCTGCGCAAATCCTTGCGCGTGGGGATTTCAGGAGCGGTGGATTGACCTGAGATTTTTTGGGGGATTTTTGGTTGAGTGGGAATGCGGGAAATGGGGGATAAGTGTCTGGTGATTTGGTAAAGAGACAAAATTTTTTGATGTATTTGATGTTTTTGTCAATTTTTTTCGGTAAACATGAGACTTTATCGAATCTTCAATCGAATCTAAATTCAAATAAATACGGTAAACTAATGGGCCCCCACACACTGGATGTAAACTGAATTTAAGTGATACTGTGATTTCAACTTATCTATCTGATAGAGCATAGTTAATTTTACATCATGATACTTCATTTTCATTGTTCCTGTTAAGTGTGATGCTTTTTACAAACTTCTTGTTTTATTCAACTGACACTGAGTTGACGCGAATTTGCGATGTCAACTAGTGTGTGTGGGCCCAATGTGGGGGCCACATTGATTGCGTGGGGTGGGAAGAGGCGTGTCTGATGTGTCTTTACACTTTTGACAATTTTTATTCTGTTAATTTTTATGGAAATTCAACCCCCGCTGGAAAATACCAATCAAATTTTTCTATACTGTCAACAGCGTTTTAAAATTTACTTTTAGCTCAGGTTTGAACGGGCCTACACAACACCTAAATACGGTCCCGTTAAATCGGCCCTAGTTCACAACCACACAACATGTCAACTTGTTTTTATTGCAATTCCAAGTTCGCTGACGAGAAACACTACACACTATTGCACATCATACACACATTCACTTCGCGCCGGCCTTACATTGCACACATCGCAATATTCTATCAAAAACACTACAGCTTCATTTGCAAAATGATTTGACATTTGACTTGCATTCGAACATCGTTAATCAGCTCATCAGCAAGCTTTGAATTGGGATCGGGACCAGTTGACATTTGATGTCATTGTCAACTAGCGTGTAAGACCAAAGCAACCAAAAATGCCTCCAAAAACCCACCGGGCTGTCTGTATTTCAATTTCATCTCAGATGGCATATCCCTACTAGAATACTGTTGCGACAATTTCGAGAGATCTTTTTCATTCTTGCCCGAGCCTCCTTTGGCAGTGTTCCAAGTGGGTCGATGCGCCGTAGTCATCTTGAGGGCTTTTAGCGGATTTTTCTGGTGTGAAAATAGACGCCAGCCGCTCCCGACACCTCAAAGGTGATTATGTAAATTGGTTCAAACCTCTAATCCAATCCAAAACGCCTGGTGATTATAACTCCGACGACGCAAACTTTTCGCCGGGAGGGAATTTTTTCTTTTATTTTTAATATTGGCGTGGTGTAACGTTTTGGATACATAGTTGAGATAGGACTCAAATGCAAGAAAGAAAAGAACTTGTCCAACCCATGATCCATTTCTGCGCACGTCTCAAATGCCACAACTTCTTGCAATTTTGATGTTTTTAGCTGAAAACGGCATTGCATTTGGGGAGTTTCATTCCAAAAACGCATACCGTATTACCTCGAAATACCCCCATGGGGGTTTATTATTTCGCCAGCAAAATTTGAGGGGGGGTTAATTCGAGGGGGGGTTTATACGAGGGGGGGGGGGGGGGTTTATTATTTCGTCAGAAATTTTCGTAAGGATCGTAGCAAATAGTAGGCATTTGAATACCCAAAACAGGTAATAAATGTGTCCGAACAGGATATATTTGGACATAAAAACGTAGATAGCTACACAAACATGTCTATATGTAGCTGCAATGCAAATTAACAGTAATATACATCATGTACATTGCATACATGAAGTATTTATTATGTACATGACGTACATCATTCCGAAGGGGGGGGGTATTTCGAGGGGGGGGGGTTATTATTTCCCCAGCCCATTTTGAGGGGGGGTTAATTCGAGGGGGGGGTTAATTCAAGGGGGGGGATAATTCGAGGTAATACGGTATATCCACAATTTTCAATTTTTCAAAATCGCATTTTAAAGTTTGGCGATGGCCCGACGGGAACGGCCTTTCAATGTGAAAATTGCGATTTTTTTGCGGTACCACTGTATCTCGGGAACGAAATGGACTATAATGCTGATTTTTTGTTCTAAAATGTGAACTGTACGTGGAGGTCAAATCCACGCTTAACTCGAATTTTTCTGGATTTGGCGCTTGTGAACTTTTGGAATGCAACTCCCCATTTTCCAAATTTGTATTTTTGGTCTGAAATTCATATCTGTATTAATTCCAAGTTAACCAACAAAAAATCGAAAATGCAGTAATCTCGTGCAAAAAAAATCGAAAAAAATTCAAAAATCAGAAAATTACCTACTTTTAAAAAGTTTGTTCGAATACCGTATTTCTTCTAATAGAAGAGCGCCGTTCTATTTTTTTTCGTCAACATTTTTACCTGCCGTTCTATTGGAGGCTGCCGTTCTATTTTTTTCACCAATATTTTTCAGACATTTTTCATTTGAACATAGTGTTTTTAATAAAAAATGAACAACATTTTACTACCAGAGCATCAATTCAAACAAAACCAAATGCGAAAATAACCCTAAATCGTAGTTCTGAACAGGTTGGATGTTCTCACCACCCATTTTTCCTATATTTGTGTGTTCTCGCACTCTTCTAACGTAATTTCTACCTGCCGTTCTATTGGAGGTGCCGTTCTATTGGAGACTGCCATTCTATTAATTTCGTGAGAGCAAAAAAGTGCCAAAACCTGCCGAACTATTGGAGGTGCCGTTCTATTGGAGGTATGCCGTACTATTAGAAGAAATACGGTAGTCATTTTTAGCGGAAAAGTTCGAATACCGTATTTCCTCGAAATACCCCCCCCCCTTGAAATACCCCCCCCCCCCCCTCGTTTGACCCCCCCCCCTCTCGGGACCACTATGAAACAATCACCCCCCCCCCTCGAAATACCCCCCCCCCAAAATTGAGTGTAAAGGTAACGTACATGACAATAACTGTAGTTTGTGTTCTGTGTACTGCAGAACACACGTTAAAACAATGTCGGTGTCACGTTAGTACAGTGTACATACCATCTACATACTAATATTAGTCTACAGAACCTTATAAATGGCAGTTTTTGTTGCATTTTTCGACGTCTGCGTACGTTTCAGACGACAATTTCGTACTTGGTTTTCAAAAATTTTCTTGTGAAACAATAACCCCCCCCTCGAAATACCCCCCCCCTCGTTTAAACCCCCCCCCCCTCTCGGGACCACTATGAAACAATCACCCCCCGGGGGGTATTTCGAGGAAATACGGTAGTCATTTTTAGCGGAAACAACATGTAAAAAAACAAATTTCCAAATCCTTAGCGACGAGTGTTATGAACCTTAAAGTGGCAATATTTTTTAAAATACTTACTTATCACTTTTAACACCAATCATTGCCTGTCACTTGGCACAACTTTGCTCAGCTTAAACTTTCAATTTTTTTTCAGTTTCGAAATTGGCCCCTGGAAAAGCCATAATCGAATTTGCATTGGAAGCGCGTTGAATGAAATGTTGCCTTTACGATAAAGGCTAGAAGTTACGTTTGCGTGTGACACAAATTCCCTCTTGTCCGAAATCTCACTCAAACTACAAAAAGCACAATTTTCTCTCATTTTGAATCGTGATCAAATCTCTAAGCACTTTTTTTCTACATTACATGCTATTCTACCCTTTTCTAAGTTTATTCTAGGCACAAATCCAAGACAATAAGCACCAAATGAGCAGAGTGTATAGGATTTTGCAACAAAAACTGCATTGAGCACATGCTTTCTTTATTTGTGTCTTTCAGTGAGAGAACAATGATAAACTTCCATTGAGGCGTATGGCACACTTTTTCCATTTTCACATAGGTAGATGGAAAATTTGAATTTTTCATTTTTTGTGTATCCAAGTGATATGTTTGCAGGTGTGCAATTGCTATTCATATTCGTTTTTAAATTTTCATAAATTCACAATAATATATCCAAAACATGCGCTTTTCCATCAATGTTCACCAATATTTTAGTCGCAAATCACATGTTCTGTCCCCCCCCCCCCCGGTTTCCGTATGAAGTTTGTGAATGTGAAATTTGCTAAAATTCCTCCATACGTGTGGCTAAAAATAAACACAATAAAGCTTATGTACACTTACTGTATTTTGTCTAATAGAAGAGCGCTGTCTTATTTTTTCATCAACCTTTACCTGCCGTTATATTGGAGGTTGCCGTTCTATTTCTTTCACCAAGTTTTTCATACGTTTTTCATTTGACATTTCACAGTTTTACATTTAATGAAACTTGAGCAACATTTTTATATCAGATTCAGAGCATCATGTTGTAGTTTACTATCAATATTTGACTGCCTTGAATGTTCCCGCCATAAATTTGTTTTATTTTAGTGTTTTGGCACCCTTCCAATGCAACATCTGCTTGCCGTTCTATTGGGACTGCCGTTCTATTGAGACTGCCATTCTATTGGAGACTGCCGTTATATTGTCTTCGTAAGTGCAAAAACGAGCAAAAACCTGCCGTTCTATTGGAGGTGCCATTCTTTTGAAGGTATGCCGTTCTATTAGCAGAAATACGGTAACATAACATTTTCATCCATTTTGATTTATTTCCAGCTATTTCCTGAGTTTTATTCTATCCTGTTTTACTCTTTCGTGGAAGTGTGCGAGTGTAGTATTTTTACTCACGTGAGTAAAATGCTAGCGTTACTTCAATCACCTTCAAATTTGAGATTTCTATCTTGCATTTATAGGCTGGGTACGCACTGAAGTGACTTTTATGTGCGTGTGGGTGTTGTATTGTTTTATAAATATACACCTATTATTGTGAACGTTTTTGTTAGCGCCAGGAAAAATGGCGCAGGATGTTCGATGGCGCCACAGAAAATGGCGCCAGCGGTCTAATCGCATCTTAACTTCAAGACTAGTGATGGAAAAAGCGCCAGGCTTTCGGCGCCAAGCGCCAAAAGCGCCATGGCGCTTTTCTGACCCCGGCGCCAAGCGCCAATGGCGCCAGAGCAAAATGGCGCCAAGCGCCAAAAGCGCCATGGCGCTTTTCTGAACCTCAGCGCCAAGCGCCAATGGCGCCAGAGGGTAATGGCGCCAAGCGCCAATAGCGCCAGCGCCAAAAAAATTGTTCTACAATTTGATGGTAGAAAAATGAGTGCATAACTGTGAGTGACGTACCGCTGAAGTCATAGTAGTCTATTGAACTTTATTGCCCATTCAAACAACCACTAAATCGGGGCAAAATTTTTCAAATATTGCTCTGGAGAGATACATATCTGGTCGATTTGGTGTGGGGGGTGGGTGGCTCGGGGGATAGTAGCCTAAAATTTAGCCTCAGGTTAGATAGATACATAGCTGAACGGCCCGGGAATAGAGAGATAGCTGGAGCATTTGTTGGGGGGTAACCCCCCCTCCAACCCCCGCCAGACTGAACCCCTGATTTAGACTGCAAGAAAAAATTAGGAGCAAAGCACAAAAAGGGATTTACCACGATTTTAACACCTCTGCTTTTATTCAATGTATGCATCTATTTATATAAAGTCTACCCTAATATTAATCAATATTTATTCAGTTGCCTCAAAATTGATCAACTGCAGTGTTGATTTCACCATATTATAACAATTTTTTCATTATCATTGTTGGCGCTTTTTTGGCGCCATTTAAAATGCCGGCACCAGGCGCCAATAGCGCCACCAGAAAATGGCGCCAAGCGCCAAAAGCGCCATGGCGCTTTCTCAGACCCCAGCGCCAAGCGCCAATGGCGCCAGAGCGTTTTAGCGCCAAGCGCCAAAAGCGCCATGGCGCTTTTTGCTTTGGCGCTAGCGCCAGGCGCCAGCGCCATGGCGCTTTTCCATCACTATTCAAGACATAGGCGGCGTAAGTGTTTGTACGACGCTTGTGAATGTCACAAGCGGAATTTTTGGTGTCACAGGCGGAAATTTCACTGTCACGTTGTGACATTCACAAGCGTGTATTGTACAAACGAGAGTGAAATCTCAATATTAGCTAAAAATCACTAAGATTTGCTCCATTTTGCCAATTTTCACCTATATAAACACTATTTTCATATATTTACATGGTTATATACCTATTTGTAGCGCATTTGAATTATATTTATAGTGATTTCGAAATTGTTGGCTGGCTGCCAACTTCACATAAGGGCTCCGATAAAAAGGTATCACAAGGTGAAATTTTGACTAATGTGAATGTCACAAGTGCAAATTGGGACCTTGAGCCGCCTATGCTTCAAGAGTTCTGTGGTTCCACGATTATAACGAAATTCTGGAAATACAGTGCTCGGAAGTATTGGAGTGCGTCTGCATATTAGTGGTCAAAAAAATTTTTAAGGAAAACGGAAAAGTAAAAAAATTCACTTGACAAAAAAACTGAAAACGGAATGGTAAAAAGTTTTCACTTGACGGAGGGTGGAAAATGAAAATTTTCACATTTTTCGGCTGCCGGAAAACGGAAAAGTTCAAATTTTCAGCTGCTGGAAAACGGGAAGCGAAAGGGTTAAAATTTGTCCCGCGGAAAATGGAAAAGAAAAACTAGAAATTGAAAGTTGACACCCTAATATGCATGTGATATCATATTGTGCTATTGTAAATGAAACTCTAGTGCTTTTTGATTGTGAATACTTTATTGTGAGTACCTATTCTACTACGGCTGCTATCACACACACAGCTATCCAAACACATATGAATGTAGTCTCACTGAACAATCATCACAAATCCCAATAGTGCTCTGTGGGCAATACAAGAATCACATGATGCAAAATGTCAGAGAAAATGCCAAAAGACACCCAGTGTGATCCCATCACTAGTATGTATACATCTGGCTGGCAAAGTACATCCCGTTTGCAGGGTATTGTGATAGTTATAATTTGTTCAATCACATCCATAGTGATACTACCACATCACTTTCACTATCATATAAAAAAGTGGACTTCATAACTGTAGAATTCTACAGCATGTGGAGTAAGTCTACCAAGTGACCTGACCACACAAAATGTGCATATTATTTAGGTAGCTACTAGTGATGCAAAAAGCGCAATGGCGCTTTTCTGACCCCCAGCGCCAAGCGCCAATGGCGCCCGAGCAAAATAGTGCCAAGCGCCATTGGCGCCAGAGGGTGATGGCGCCTTAGGGTTGGGAATTTAGAAATTTTCGGTTGCGGTTCTCGGTTCTCGGTTCCAAAAGATTTCGGTTCGAATATCGGTTCTCGGTTCCTCAAAATTTTCGGTTCCAGTTCTCGGTTCCGGTTCTCAAATTCGGTTCCGGTTCGGTTCTTTCGGTTCCAAAATGTACAAAATTTCGGTTTCGGGTAAAACAAAATCGGGTATCGGGTAATAATTGGATGAATAACGTAATAGCACATAATGATGTGGTGTAGTAAACACAAGGGGTAGTCCCAGACCCTGTAAAAGCCACTGTAAAATGTATTAAAAAAACCCTGTAAAATGTCATGTGTCATGTAAAGGATACTGTAAAGTGTCATGTGTCATGTAACATACCCTGTAAAGTGTCATGTCTAGTGCTGGAAAAGCGTCATGGTGCTGGCGCTAGGGTGTCAAATTTCCGTTTTCCATTTTCCGTTTCCGCTTTCCACAGGCAATTTTTTTCCGTTTTCCGTTCCGTTTTCCGGCAAGTGCAAAAAAATTTCCATTTCCGTTTTCCGGCAAGTGCAAAAAATTTTCCATTTCCGCTTTTCTGCAGGCAAAATTCTTTCCGTTTTCCGCAGGCAAATTTTTTCCATGTTCCATTCCGTTTTCCGGCAAGTGCAAATATTTTTCCGTTTCAGTTTCCGTTTTTGTTTTCGGGCAAGTGCAAAAAATTTCCCGTTTCCGTTTTCTGTGAAAAAAATTTGTTGATACCCTAGCTGGCACCTGGCACTAGTGCCAAACCAAAAAGCGCCAAGGCGTCTGGCACCATTTTGCTCTGGTGCCATGGGCACTGGGGTATGGAAAAGCGCCATGCTGCTGGCGCCTGGCGCTTTTGGCGCTTGGCGCCGAAGTCCTGGCGCTTTTTCCATCACTACAAATGACATTTTAGCCCTGTAAAAAATTGCAAGCAATTGCAAGCGTTTAAAAAAGCCATTGGGATCATTGAAAGTTTAACTTTCAACCCCCACCTAGGACAAAAGCGAAAATGCGATGTTCCAAAAGCGACATAATACTTGAAATCACTAAGCATAACCATTTTGATCAGGTAATTTAACAAAAGTTTCGGTTCTTTCGGGTATTAAGGTCGGTTCCGGGTATTTGTGCCGGTTCTCGGTTTGGGTATTTTTTCGGTTCCGGTTCTCGGTTCCAAAAAATTCTTGGAACCGCGGTTCGGTTCGGTTCGGGTCGGTTCGGGGTCCCAACCCTAGGCGCCATCCCACATCTAAACCCATCGCACATCTAGACTGACCGAACAATTCTACCGATCACACATCTAGGCCCATCGCACATCTAAACCCCCATATATGTGGGATGGGCTTAGATGTGTGATGGGGTTAGATGTGTGAGGGGCTGGGAATATGAGCGTGTTGCACTGGTACCAAAGTAGGATCGGTGGAGTTTTTCTAACACCAATCTTTTTGGTCTGTTTCCATCTGTGTATGAAGGTTGGATGATATTAATATTAGTGGCCAGACAACATCCCACTCCTTCGTTAGGTGGGCGGCAAACACAAAGGTAAACTCGGCAGACATTATGCGAGTCAATGGTCTAACGAATTTTTGTACAAGTGCCATTCTAACCCAATTTCATTGTTATTGACATTCGTATTTCATGCGTAGGGATGACCATCAACAAATTTTTCAATTAGATAAGTGAACGTCACCATCGAAATTTGAATTTAAGATCTACACTTGATAAATATACGATAATTTCTTATTATTACGAACATAGTGAGCATTTTATGTTATTCAGAGCAATTTTTAGATTTTCAAAACGATCCAGATTTAGCTAGTGGTGTACAGTGTACAGGGTCGTTCTTCCCTTGTTCTATCGCACGCACACATACGTACTTTTTTGTTGGAATTTGTCCGGGCTGTTACAATAAAATACCTTGTTATCTGCTTTCATATGTCAATATGCGTGTCCAGTTTATCCTGTTCTCGCATAAAACGTCGGATTGAATAAGATTTACCATGAATCGATTGGAATGCATTCATTCAAATTCAAAATTAACTTAACAATTTTAACGAAATTTAAAATTGGTACGTAAGGGCCGAATCACTGATCCCTTTCATGTCTGCCGAGTTTATCTATGCTGAACGCTGTAGGCTGGTGAAAAACGTATGAATCACTTTACTTGTATTAAAATGCTGCTAATCCCCAGCCCATCACACATCTAACCCTGTCACACATCTAAGCTCATCCCACATCTATGGGGGTTTAGATGTGCGATGTGCCTAGATGTGTGATGTTTAGAATTAGATGTGCGGTTGGTCTAGATGTGCAATGGGTTTAGATGTGGGTTAAGCATGGCCCCTATTTACTGTCCTGGCCACACAAAATGAGCATATTATTTAGGTAGCTACATGCATGCACCATTCAATGACAATAGGGCCAAGGTACAAGTATATACATGAATGTATTTATGTATACATTTATGTATTTACAATACACAGCTACACTCTCACATGACTCCAAAAGGGTGTGTTCCCAACTCGTCATAATCCAGATTGTCATGTTCTGAGTGGCAAAGCACCGAAGCGTTATGGAAACGAATTGACATGTAAATATACTCAGCGGACGTCACACATAGTATGGAAACCTACCATAGTCTATCTGAATAATGAACAAAAAATGTACAGTTTTGTCCATCATATTATTTCGTTTTTACTATGGAAAAATTAATTACGCAATTTACTACAAGATTTTATTAATTAAGTTATGGTAGGATTATGCGAAAAAGTATGCTCTCCACTCGATTAATTTCATTTCACTATACTCTGTATGACATGCGCCATGCGTTTAATGACGAGCTATGGAGAGTATGACAATTTAAGTCTATGACAAGTTGGCACTCTGAAGGTTTGGGCGTAAACCTCCAAAAGCAAGCATGCTCTGAAAAATCCAAAAAGTCACAGCACACAGCATAATGCACACAACATGACATTAGCAGAGCATAAGCAGGTGCATACTTATGCACTATGGTAGTTGGCACTTGGTTACTTATTGTACTTTGGTCTGCTTATAATACAATAAGTTACTCATGGATGTAGTCATAATGGAGTCATAATAAGGCACATTACATAAGATGCAAATACCTACATGTAGTTTTTTGGTTAGCTTGAGTTGCATGTGGATACTTCATCACTATTGGATGGAAAGGCCAAAGTGTAATTAGGAAATATTTATAAATAGGTATATATTCCAGATAACCTATATGTAAAAAATAATTACAAGGATAAATACTGACAACATGTACACGTTCTGTCCAGTTCAACTAAATACAGTCAGATAGCTCGGCCAAGTGCCATTTCAGCATTTCAGTTTAAAACAAAATGACAAGTGAAGTTGTAGGTAACAGGCAAAATAAGTAACAAAATGTTCAGGTGATTAGAAAAATGACAGAATTGTAGGAGTAGGTTGTATTGTTTGTATTGTTTGAAGGTGGGGAATGAAATGAACAATGAAAAATGAAATGAACAATGAAAAAACTTGCAACTCATTTACTTGACACTTGAATTTCCACCGCACAAGCTGTCCAGTTACACCTTGATCCTCAGTTCGGATCTCTAGTAAAAACTCCCGCCAAACAATTACACGAGACTCTTCAATTTTAGTCTGTACAAAGCTCATTATTTGCGTGACCATTTTCAGTTTGAAAGCCCAAGGGCACAAATGTTCAGTGCGGCTTAAAATGCTTTTTCTGTACATTTTGCATGTTTGAGAGCTGTTAAAAGAGATGAAAGTTTTGTCATTCAATCATTTCTTTCGTTGTGTTTCAAGTGTTTCTTTTTCCACACTGTTCTATGCACAATATCCAAGTGTCAAATTGTAATTCCAGCACAGATTTCACTTACCACCAGCAAATGTCTATCATTCTTTTTAAGTGACTAAGTTCACTTGACACTTTTTTCTTACCTTCATTCCATTTACAATACTCAATTAAAATGGTTCCATTAACCGATTTGGAGGTCTGTGAAAGGTATGCACTGACTGCAGCTGAAGTACAAAGTTTGCATAAAGTTTTTGCTCAGATAGATATTAATCATGACGATTCTTTACAGGTGAGTTGGGTATTTTATCCATTTTGTGCTTTTGCTACCATATATAAAAAAACTCATTTAGTTGTTGCCTTATTGTCCGCCACATTTGAAGGGATGTTATTGAAGAGAGAAGCACATTTGTGTTGTACTTCTGAGATGGTTTTGGTAAAATTTAGTGCAGGAAATCACATTGTAAATGCGTCAAATACTACCATTGTTTTGACAACTTGAAAAAATACACCTTTAAGCACACAATTACTCAACCCCAAATTAACCCCCCTTAAAAAACAACAACAACAACAACAACAACAAACAACAAACAACAACTTCCATAACTCCCACAGGCAGATGAACTGACCAGAGCCATGCATATTTTGGGCCATTCAATGAACCAGAGAGCTATAAAAGCAGTGATAGCAGCTGTAGATAAGGATTTGGATGGGGCTGTGGTTTTTGATGAGTTTGCAGGTGAATTTTTGGATGTGAAACCTTGAGTATATTTGTGTACTCCCAAAAAATTAGTCTGCCTTCCTAGAATAAGCTACCTATCTATTTAGGTATAGGTACAGTATTACCCCCAATTGTAGGTATATCAGCAATTGATTTAATCTTTTTTATGCATCTACAAGTGCAGGGTACCTTATATTAGGGGGGTGCCTCTTATTGTTTTCACCAGGTTTGAGTATAAATTATTCGCAAGTTATCTATTCAAGAACCTCGTAAATTTCAAAAAAATGCAGCCATCGTGGCGGCAAGGATCAAAGCGCGCGCAGCCAAAGATCAACTAGCGGATATGTTCAATAAATTCGACGTGAATAGAGACGGATTTCTCAGCCCGAAGGAACTGCACAATACGTGGTCGAAGTTTGTTTTGGTTATGAATTTGATTTGAGCAAACGGGGCTTTTTTCATCGTGTGAACAGATCTGGACATTAACAAAGATATGTATACACCGTATTTGCTTGAATAATCCCCCTGGGGGATCATTATTTCGTCAGACTTTTTTGAGGGGGGGGGGTTATTCGAGGGGGGGGGGAATTATTCAAGGGGGGAATTATTATTTCGTCAAAATTTACAGGCATGTTTCTATCAATTCATTTTGCAAAATATGCTTTATTAGCAAGATAATATGACATTTTTGTTCGAATTGCACACAACACATTTACCAAATGCCTAAAATTCATATTCAACAGAATCAGCGTCAGCGCACATGCATTGTGTACAATGTGTACACACAACAAACACATGTATTCACCTATGATCTGTTTTTAGTCCATATGTGGGGGGGTTTATTCAAGGGGGAATTATTTTTTCCTCACGTGTCTAACAGGGGGCGATTATTCGAGGGGGGAATTATACAAGGGGGGGGGAACTATTCAAGCAAATATGGTATGCTGAAATTAAGATCAGTGAAATTTTTACCGTATTTCCGCGATTTACCCCGCCCCCCCCCCCCTTGAATTAACCCCCCCCTCGAAATACCCCCAGGTGTTTTTGAGCTGGTGAAAAAATACCCCCCCCCCCCTCGAAATGACCCCCGTCTGGAATGATGTACACCATTTATGCAATGTATACATGATGTATTTAGTGGTGCCAGATTCCATCGCACATACACATATACAGGGGTGGGCATTTTCAGTTACCGCTGGAAAAACGCGATAGCTTGAGCTACGGTTGAGCTATCACAGTGAAATTTTAACACAATATAGTAGACTCCATAGGACACCTATTCTGAAGTTTGCAACCCAAATGGCCACATTTTGTGTGAGTTGTAAAACACACAGTTTTTAGTGTAATTTTGTGACTTGACCCCCCCCCCCCCTTATCTCGGGCTGGGGGACTATTCAAGAGAAAAAATAATTTGGTCGTAGCCCCGACCCGAAACCCCAACATACTCAAAGGGCATCAAAATTGGCCAATGTACGACAGAATGGGACGGAATGGCGTGACCCCAAAGACCGGTGACCCCCCCCCCCCTCAAATGCCATCCTCGATCTATCCTATGGGTGACGCCAAGTCACAAAATTACACTAAAAACTGTGTGTTCCACAACTCACCCAAAATGTGTCCGTTCGGGTTGCAAACTTCAGAATAGGTGTCCTATGGAGTCTACTCTATTGTGTTAAAATTTCACTGTGATAGATCAACCGTAGCTCAAGCTATCGCGTTTTTCCAGCGGTAACTGAAAATGCCCACCCCTGTACATCAATTTATGCACAGATGTACGTCTGTATGCGCCGATATGTCCCATTACTTACTTTTATTACCGGTTTTGTGTATGAAAAGCGTAATCTTTAGTATGAATTTCACGAAAATTTCTGATGAAATAATCAACCTCCCCCTCGAATAAGCCCCCCCCCCCCTCGAATAAGCCCCCTCGAATAAGCCCCCCTCGAAATACCCCCCCCCGTAAAATGTCCACTCTGAAAAATAAACCCCCTGGGTGTATTTCGAGGAAATACGGTATGTCAAATGGAATATTGAAGTAAAAATTCAGATTCAATTAAAACACAATACTTTACCGAAAATCAAAATGAGCACAATTTCAATCACCTTCTCACTCATCGGGCGTCTTACCTTCCAATCGAATTTGGCTCCCGTCCAAAAAAACTTATCCCACCCAAAAATCATTCAGAACGGGCGAGCGCATCAGCATGGACGAAGCCAAAGTAATTGTCGCCGAGGCGGATGAAAACGGAGATGGGGAAGTCAGTTTCGATGAATTCATGCGCATGTGGAAGAAACTTTGAATGTGAATGTTTGCGAAATCTGGAAACTTTGATTCAAGTGATGAATGATTGGTATATACCTACCGTATTTTCTCGAATTGCCGCCAGGGGGTTTCTTATTTCGCCAGCAAATTTTGAGAGGGGTTGTTAATTCTAGCGGGGGGGGGGGGTATTTACGAGGGGTTACCATTTCGTCACAATTTTTTTGTGAAGGATCATAGTAAAGAAAAGGCTTTACATAAAAAAACCCAAAACTGGTAATAAAATGTGACAAAACACGAGCGTTGCAAAAGCCTAGTTATGCTTATTATAACTATTATTATTACCATATTACCTCTAATATAAGGTATACCTTCTATTGTTTTCGTCAGATTTTTCAAGCCAAAAGTTATGCCTTATATTAGAGGGTACCTTATATTAGAGGGTACCTCCAATTATTTTCACCAGATTTTATACACACACCACCAATATATTTTACCAACAGTAAACAACGATACAATTCATTTTTTCAAATTGGAATGTACAAAATAGGTGGTACAGTATCACTACAAAATGGCAGAAGTCGACGAAGAGTTATCGCAGTGACCTTCAGCACTATTTTCATCATTTTCCGCCATGTTTGGCGACCGTTTTTATGATTTTGGCACGCAGCCAGCTCTGCCTTATATTTATTAGAGGTGTGCCTTAAATAAGAGTGTACCTTATATTAATTTTGCCGCTTGAAAAATAGCCAAAATTTCTACCTTATATTAGACGGTACCTTATATTGGAGGTAATACGGTAATAGCAAATATGGGGTGGTCGATTCAAGGGAAATAATTTGAGAGAATACGGTATATTTACATATGTGGGTTAATTGTGATATTGTTGTGTAGTTTTTGTGTGATATATACATATATTTATATATAAAGGTATATGATATATAAATATGTGGTATTTATATATTTAGATACATATAAGGCAGTGTCATAGCTCCATTACATGGCAAAAAGAGCCACTGGAACCTGAAATAATTGGCGCCGTGAATTACACTACAATAACACCATGGCATACATGATATTTTAAATCAGTTCACACAGTGACAGTATTTACATCTATCATGCTATTTTATTTATTTTGTATAAAATTTCAGGATAAAATTCGGCACATTTGCAGTGCCATCAATTACATTTTGAGAACTTTTGGAAATATGCAATGTATTCTATTCATGTTTTGAGCAAATTCCTTTATTTTGGCCCTATTTTGTTCTGTTGTTTTTGGTCGCAGTTCACCCTGAATCGTCGATACTTTTTCATCTGATCTTTTCAGGTAATTTCGTGATAAATATATGTGTGAATGGTTTAATAAATTTTGTGAAGTGTAAGTACCGTATTACCTCGAATTAACCCCCACCCCTTGAATTGACCCCCCCCCCCTCGAAATACCCCCCTAAAATTTGGCTGAGGAAATAATACCCCCCACTCGAAATACCCCCCCCCCTAAAATTGAATGTAACGAGAACTTACATGACAAATACCACAGTTTGTGATCTGAACAATGCAAAACACACGTGAAACCGATGATTGAGTGACGTTAGGGGAGGGTTTATGTATACCTATATAGAGTCATATATGACTATAAACACATGTACATCTACCGTATTTTCTCGAATTAGCCCCCCCCTCGAAATACCCCCTCAAAATGGGCACTATGAATGAATAGACCCCCCTCGAAATACCCCCCCCCCAAATTGAGTGTAAACGGAACGTACATCACAAAAGCTGCCGTTTGTTATCCAGGCAATGCAGAACACGCGTTAAAACAATGACTGTGTTACGTTAGAACAGTGTTTATACCATCTACATACTTATATAAGTATATACCGTATTTCCTCGAAATACCCCCCCCCTCGAAATACCCCCCCTCGTTTGACCCCCCCCCCTCTCGAGACCACTATGAAACAAATACCCCCCCTCGAAATACCCCCCCTCGTTTGACCCCCCCCCCCCTCTCGAGACCACTATGAAACAAATACCCCCCTCGAAATACCCCCCCCCAAATTGAGTGTAAAGGGAACGTACATGACAATAACTGTAGTTTGTGTTCTGTGTACTGCAGAACACACGTTGAAACAATGTCGGTGTCACGTTAGAACAGTGTACATACCACCTACATACTAATATTTGTCTACAGAACCTTATAAATGGCGGTTTTTGTTGCATTTTTCGACGTCTGCGTACATTTCAGACGACAATTTCGTACTTGGTTTTCAAAAATTTTCTTGTGAAATAATAACCCCCATCCTCGAAATACCCCCCGCCCTCGTTTAACCCCCCCCCCCTCGGGTTCAAAAAATTTCTGGCGAAATAATTACCCCCCCCTCGAGCTACCCCCCCTCTCAAAATACCCCCCTCAAAATTCTCACTCTGAAAAAATAAACCCCCTGGGGCCAGGGGGTATTTCAAGGAAATACGGCATGTAATTGTTTGATGTTTATACATCTGAGTATGGGGAATTTCCAAAAATTTCTGGCGAAATAATAGACACCCCCCCTGGACCCCACTCAAATTTTGCTGGCGAAAAGATAAACCCCCTGGGTGTATTTCTAGGTAATACGGTATTATACATATTACCGTATTTCTCCGTGTAAAGGACCCCCCGTGCACAACACCCGGGGTGTTATACAGCTGCATAGCACCCCGGGGGTGCTATGCTAGGTTTGAAAAAGATCACCCAATTTCAATAGCTTTAATACTGTTTAAGTATTGTGCGTGGCGCGCGCCACTCATTGAAATTCCGCGGCACGCATTTTTTCGTTGAATTGCTGCACGCTGGGAACCAAAAAAGCATAACTATGAAGCGGTGTGTATCACAAATAGAAAACGAGCGTCTAGCCGTACTACCCGCTGAAATTGAAGGTGTTTCCATGTGTAGCACCCCCTGACCTAACACCCGGGTGTTATACAAGTTTTTAAAAAAGGTTGCTGGGAAGGGTCTCAAATTTGTATAGCACCTGGGTGCTTTACACGGAGAAATACGGTAATCACTTATCAAACAATCAAATTTATGCTGGTGAAAATCAACTGCAAAAAGAAGTAAAACTGTTTCTTTAAAAAATTTGGTCAAGAACGATCATATAAATATGAAGCGATCTTTTTGTAAATCGAAGAAGTCCCCCCCCCACTCGGCCAACATGGGGATTATTCAAGGGTTACTTTTAAGCCACTTTGTGTATAGGTATTTATGAAACGAGAATGCATTTAACTTGTCCACTACAAATGAATCTCAACCAAATTTGCGCTGATAGTGATTTACAAATAACGTTACCATATTCTGATTAATTAAATCATTTGATACTATACATATTCATGCACGTCTTGACGATGGCAAACAAAAATTTCAAATTTTTCTATTCAGTCTTCATTATATTCATGTGGAGTAGCTTCAAATGGCAGTGTATTTACAACAATTTTATACAACTCATTTATCTACACAATAAAATCTAAATATAATCACAGCGGAATAAGCCTATACGGATGGACTCTATCCGAATACATTTCCGAGCTCAAAATTTCATCCGAAAATGCGGGCTTATTCAAATAATAAGTCCAATAAACCAAATTGAACACTGAAAACAAGGTGGGAAAAATTACACAGGAAGCCCGATCGATTTTATCTGGGGTAATTGCGCGAACTCTGCTAGTGACTCCGTTGATTACGATGCCGCACACGTCGCAGCACCGGTCGTCGGAGGCTAAAAACGTGAAATTTGAATTAAAAAAATAGTTTTTTGGAATGATTGGAAGGACAAAGGATGAACTAGGGTTAGGTTAGGGCTTCCACACACTTCACGAAATTTGAGGATAAGTGTCTTCCACACACTTCACATAACTTCACGGCGGGAAAAAATCATGAAGCGCACTTTAAGAATCATGGCTGCATACTTTGCATGGTACATAAATTGTTGTGAAGCGTCTGGGGGCGCAGTGAAGTTACTTCACGGTGTCACTGCATGTCTGCGTGAAGACACATCACCGGCTAGGTATTCACAGCGCATCAAACATCAATTAGTTGCTGTGTATGCTTTTTCACTTCATTTCACTTGACACATCACGCATTTTAATATGGTGGAGGCAATCACAATGGTGAAATGCGTGGAAGCACCCACATCGGGAAGTATTTTACACAATTTTGAAAGCGCCTGAAACTGAAGTTGTGGTGAAGGTAGGTGAAGCGTGTTGAAGACACTTCACCGAACATATCGTGAAGCTTGTAGAAGCGTGTGGAAGCGTATGGAAGCACGCCGCTTCACACGCATGAAAGAATCCCCGGTAAATTTATATTTTAGATATTTTCTATTTGAGAGATTTTCTGAAATTAAAAAAAAATATCACAAAGGCTCTCTATAAACTCAGAAAGGCTCTCTGAAAATAGAATATTTACATTGATTTACGAGATTTTTCGATAAAAATTTGATTATATTTTGTTTTTGCTAAATTCCCAATATTATACCTTACTGTATTTTCACAAAAACACTGATTTTTCAACGCTAACCCCCCGTGAACTCACGAATAGTCTCCACCTCTCTCTTGGCGCCCAATGCCCCTGCTCCACTGAGCGGCAAAAGTGTGTCCGGTCTTGAATATCGTTCTAGATCCACCGTGTATTTGCGTTCGTGTTCGCGCGATCTGTGGACGTAGGGTGTGATTTTTAAAGAAAAATTGAATTTATATTTAGTGCGCGCGCACTGATGTCTAATTTTTCTAGATTATTTTCGACGAAAAGATCCTCCTTCCTTGAACACCCCTCCTCCCATAAAAATTCCGCCATAAATAATGGTAAATAAACACGCCGGGTGTATTTATATCGAGAAAACAAGGTACCGTATTGCCTCAAATTCCCCCCCTTGAAATACCCCCCGTTAAGGTCACCCACAAAAAAATGTCCACCCTGAAAAAATGACCCCCCGTGTGGTAATTCTAGGAAATACGGTAGATATATAAACAGGTCCTTTTTTCAGATATGTAAATACATTCGAATTCAAATGAGAACGGTATGTTTATGCGCCCTATTTAAAGGAGAAAAGCAAGAAAAGTTTTGACAAAATTAATTCACAATAAAAAAACTAAAAAAACATTTTCGACTCCTACCTCAATAACGAGTTAGCACCTTGATTGTCGCCATTGAACGTCACCATTTTATCATTAGTCAGCATCAAATCCTTTGGACCACTATTTGCATTTGGGTCATTTGGAATTGCGCTCAGTATTGTGGGTCGGTGGGCGGGGCTAGATGAAAAATAACCAATTAGGAAGCGGTCAAGCAATTAGGTAACTATGAAAAATTATGAAAAATAACCAATTAAAAAGACATCACCATAAATCACTCATTTACTTAAAAATATACTGTATATCCTCGAATACATACCGCTCGAAAAGCTCCCCCCCCACTTGAATAACTCAACAGTCAGAAATATCTGACAACAATATAATCCCCTGGGTGTTATTCGAGCATATACGGTACACCACCGTTACTGTGAAATAATTCGGTATACGGAAAATGTGTGTGGGAAGTGATTTGCCATTGACGCTTGACGGTAGTGATGTTAAATCCACCGCGTAAAGTGGCACCGCACCGCACCAGCATCTCTGATGCCTTTACAACACTACTTGACGGTTTATGCAGGCATTTCACCTACCGTATTCCCTCGAATTACCCCCGGGGGTTTATTTTTTAAGAGTGAAAATTTTGAGAGGAAAACGTGCAAGATGCAACAATTACCACCATTTATAAGTTTTTACAGCCTTGTATAAAGATGTAGATGGTATAAACGATGTTCTAACGTAACACAGTAAGTGTTTTGAACGTCTGTTATGCATTTCCCGGACCACAACTTCATAGTGCCCATTTTGAGGTAAAATGATACATATTACTGTACTTTTGGTGAGTAGGTATTTACCTGAAATTTGGTGGAAAATGCTTCGCACACAAGGTATATTGTCCCATAACAGCATTATTAGCTTGTCTAGAGGCCTTTCTTTTGTTTTTTCTGTTTTGTTCATTTGGTGAAATTTCCCGCACCATAAAGCCAATAACTGCCAATTCCAAAAGTGACGCGAAAATAAATGTCATACAGGCCAACATCCAAACATCTGAGAGAGCAAAATAACTTGTTGGGTAAAAGTCTGGGCCCATATTTAATTTTACACAAGGCGCTTGACACTAGTGATGTAAAAAACGCCAGGACTTTGGTGCAAGCGCCAAATGCGCCATGGCGCGACACGTTCTGCACTGGCACCAGCGCCATGGCGCCTTTTCACTATCGCACCAGCGCCATGGCGCCTTTTTATATCACTATTTACTCGTCATTCAAGTCTCAACTCTCAAGTAGTCTTGGAGTGCCTAAAAAGTTGAATTTCAATTCAAAAACTTGAAATTTTACCGATTCCTTTGACATAAGAAACTCTCGGCAAATTTCTCATGATATTTCCAAATTGAAAAATCATAGCCAAAAGTGCATTCACTCCGAGCATTGTTCTGGCTGGAATCGCCTTGGCGCCCAGGGCAAATGATACCCAGCTGTGAAGGAACTGATCTTTTATTTAGACTGTGAGTTTGCAAATCTACAGTGGTTTTTTACCTGATAAATATTGTCAGATATGTTGGTATATATGCTTGGAGAAAATACCAAACATATCTTCTTTTGAATGTGATCAGCAAATGCAGTTCATCCCACATGCCGGCTGGGTATTGCTGAGTAATTAGAGATAACTTTCAGACAGAAAAGTATTTGAGATAATAAGGAATCCTATAGCTATAATGCCAATCCCAGACGCTGTAATAAAGTGAAAGTAAAGTGTCAAATGTCATGTAAAATGGCATGCAAAGTTTCAATTGTCATGACAATTTTTAAGTAAAGTGTCAATTGTCATGCAAAGTTTAGTAATAAAATATATTTTTTGTTTTGATTGACATGTAATATGACATTTGACACTTTACTTTACCCTTACAGGGTCTGGCACTGCCCCATGGTCTACTGTTCCTACACCTCATCAAGTAACAAGTAACGTTGCATTTTGAGGTATATGAAACGATTTAAAAAAAGGTTTAAGTAGGATACTGCTTTGTCACACATTGCAACATATAAAACACTTTCCAGTGTCACTTACAAACTGTTTATATCACTTTCAAATAAATTTGCTCTTTTTCTTACCAAATGTATTAAAACTTTTCTGATTGCCATACTTTTCTTGTCACTTTTCACTGTGAATAATCACCACCAACCAAGTGAAAAATGACACTTAAAATCTCCCTAGAAACTCACTTCACTTTTATTCAGCACCCTCAATTCTGTGACATCAAAATCTGGCAGCCTCAATTCCTTCAAATTATACACACTATAAGGTATAGTGTATGGGTTCCATCTCATTCTCACCTCTTGATTGTTATAATTAAATGATTCATAAATTAGATTGCACTGTTGAGAATCCATGGGGAATTTAGAGAGATCCATATTGCAGGGACCTCTCACTTTTACCCTGAAAAGTGCATGTTGATCAAGTGAAATTACAGGTGATTGACTGATGGTTTTTTTATAGCTCATTTTGAAAAATGCAATACTTTTTACAATTGTAAAAAATGTGTATTTAGGTCAGAGCTGCTTGGGCAAAAATAGATATTTTGTTACGGTGCTTTCAGAAAAATTAAGGAAAAAATCACTTTTGAAAATGACCTGTAACCAGTTGGTTTTATATCAATTATTACAAAATTTTGGTCCAGTTTACAAAATACAATCAGGTAATTAGGTAATACAAAATTCATTAAAGCTTAAAAAATACAATTCTGACTAACCGGTAATTCACCCAAACAGTTCCATTTGGATAAATCATTAGGAAGACATTTTTGAAAGGAGAATCGTGAATTGAAGCCACTTTGCTGTTGATAAAACATGAATTTGGTGTCCACAAACGCTCTAAAACCTCATGGGACAATGATAGGTTCTTTTTACATGGATTCAAGTGGTCATATCTGGATTGCAATTTTTTATAAGTTGTAAAAAATACAATGGTCTATTTCCACAACTTGTCAAGTAACATGGGATGTTTCAAATGAGAAGAATATGTTGATGTGGACACAAATTCTCAACTCTTGCTCAATGCTTTCTCTTACATAAAACACTTTTTTCATATCCAACACCTGTCCAATTCTACATGACAAAGTGCAGACCTTGACACTAGAAAAAATTTGTTGTTTGTTTTACCTCAAAGCAGGATCAAGCCACATTTCATTGATATAAATATCCATTTCAAAATCATTGGTAAACTCTGAAATGCTTGTAATTTCCTGTATCCAAAATTCCACATTCACTTCTGTACCAACAGAATCTTCAGTGGCTGAAAAATAGAAAAGGTAACTCAATTTTTAGAGGAATGAACATCACTGTCTATGAATAAAATAATTTGATTGAGTAGAACAATGAAAAGTTGTTCAGTGTCTTTCACAAAAATAAAATCGAGAAAAATAAAATGGAAAAGACGGACTCAAGTATGTTTCATGGCTGAAATCATTTTGGCTCCTTTCAGAATAATTTTCATTTTATTGACGATTACGTCACGTTCGGAAAAATGGAAAAAGTATATTAAATGGATAAAAAAAGTAAGGTACCACTCATCACTCACCTGGCAACTTATGTTTATTATATCCAGTCCCATTCAACAGCTGGTCGACTACACTCGTTCCATTAGTGCATTCCAGTGGCACGAAATCCACACTGCCTTCCGGATACAAATAATTGCCTTGCGAATCAGGATTTATGGCTTCACCGTCTACAGGGTGTTCCACATTTGCATTTGCCTCTTCAATGAGAGAAAGTCTTTTTTGACGCGTGATTGTTGCACTGTGTGCAGTCACTGGTGCGTCTCGAATGACTGAAATTTGAATATTATGAATATGAACCGTATTCGCTTGAATAATATCCCCTTGAAACATTCCGCCTGTCGAATAAATCCCACTGTCAAACGAGTGAGGAAAAATAACCACCCCTTGAGTAATACCCCCTCTTTAAGCATATGATCAATATGTTGTGTCCAATTTGAACAAAAATTGCGTATTTTTTTCTTAAAAATTTCATGAAATGAATTGGCAGAAACATGATTGAAAATTCTGACGCAGAACAAATCCCCCTTGAATAATTCACCCCCCCCCCCCTCGATACTGACGAAAAAAACAACACATTTTCACATATAGTAGGAAATTTCACAGCCTTTCAGATCTCTCACATGGAATTTTTAAAAAAATATCTGAAATTGCTTAAATTGGCAGGGCATAATGCAAAATTTTCCAGGATCAATATTCAGGGGTGTAGAAAAGTGCAAAGTGGCATATATCTCACTTACCAGACAAGTCAAGAAATGGCTCCATCTGTGGTAAATCAGCCAAGACCACAGCAAACATTGAGATGCAGGCTGTCAGTGTTATCATGACCATAATTACATGGGTGGTTTCACTGAAAAGGCTTGAAAATGATTATTTTTGTGGTGAATTATCATGTTTCAGTAAAAATTTCTTTGTGCCCTTATTGATCCTTTTTATTTCAGATCTCATTCCAGGTGTGTGATGAGAAAATCAGATGAAAATATGTGGTTACAGTAAATTTAGAAGAAAAAAACACCAAAAGAAAATAAAAACAGAACACACAAGACAGCTGCAGTCAAAACAGCCATTTCTTCATGAAAGTATTTTCTCTTTTCTGAACAGCCAGAAAACACAATGTGATCTCCCAGTCCCAATGGACAACTTGATCCCAGAAAACACAAAATACAGTACACAGTAAATACAGTCTTTTTCCAATTACAATAACAATATCTGGATGTCACTGAATTGGTCAAATGGTGTAAATGTGCAGAATTGTGGGCAATAAGTTTAGGAGTGCACAGAGTAGAATATTTAGTTGTTTAGCTAATGTGTGGCTTTGGGACAAAATTGCATTAGCAAGCCCGCCAGAACTTTGGGGCGACTAATTTTCAGCTCTGCAAATGCAATCATTTCAGTTACCCACATTTTGCAGGATTTTCCGTGCTGAAATGTGGATTCGGAATTGGGGACGTGTTTTTCTGTGTTGATGAAATTTGGACACCATTAAGAATGGGACGGGGACATCTGCGGATTTGTTATAAATACATCATTATGTTTATTTGTTTAAGAAATCGTCTGCGTGGTAATACTGGATGCATTAGGAGGTGTTTTTTAATGTTTTGAAATACAATTTGACCAAATGCAGGGTTTACAGTGTTGCATTGCAAAAAAGCGAGTCGAATTTTTTGAAGAATAGCATATACCTATTTTACTAGGTATATGTAACGATGGCAAACCCTCCGAAAAAAAGTATTTAAATTTTTAAGTGTTTTTTCCAAACTGAATTTTCGAATTTTCGAATTTTTCCTCAAATCAATTTTCGAATTTCGAATTTAATTTTCGAATTTCGAATTTAATTTTCGAATTTTTGAATTTTCGAATCTTTTTGGACAATTTTCAAATTTTTTTGGCTAGTTTTCGAATTTTTTCAAATAATTTTCGAATTTTTTTTGGGAAAATATTGAAATTGAAGCTTTTAAAACAGTATTTGGACTGTTTTCATGTTTGGATAACTTTTTTGAACTTACTGTACTTGTTGGAAATATCCCCACCACTCCTTGAATTAGCCCCTTTCCCTTGAAATACCCCTCAGGTCTGAGTGTCACTCAGAAAAAAATTGAGGGGGTATTTTGAGGAAATACAGTATTTTCACTGTTATTTTGTATGGTTGAGTAAATTTTGCACAAATAAGTTTGGCATTTTACATTACTGTCGACACTTTGCATGACATTTGACATTCTACAGGGCATTTTACAGAATCTGGAACTGAAAGTGGCAACTGATGGACCTGTCGGACAGCGATCTGTTCAACAACTTGCAACAACAACTCAAGGCCAATTTTTTTGATGGAGTGGTGTCTGTTTTAGCAGAACTAGCTTAACACACAGCAAGAGTATGCTGAGTGTTCCTCAACGGACTTGTCGGGTCCACTGCAGACACCATTACAACACTTTTTTGATGTTATTCTTCTTTAGATTACTGTTTTTCAGACACACCTCATATCAATTGTTGATTGAATTATCACATTTAATGTAAGAATGTGTTTTGTGGCCTCCAATTCCCTGAAAAATTCGAAAATTATTTTCGAATTTTCGAATTTATGAATTTTCGAATTTTTTGAGAAAAAAAATCGATTTTTATGTGTTTTTTCCAGGGGTGAAATAAAAATTCGAAAATTCTGAAAAAATTCGAAAATTCGAAAACGTTTTCGAATTTTCGAATCTTTTTTTGCCATCGTTAGGTATATGGCAGCAGTACATCATATAGATTATAGATCATAATAAATTTCGAAGGTAATATTATCGAAAACCTATGAACTTTCACCCATTAGTATTTACCTAAGTAAACTACAATATACATTCATAGGTATTTATATAGAGAACCACTTCTATTCACACAGATTTTTTAGCTTTTGACCCCTTTCAATTTGTGATTGTTGGGGTTCCAATCATGCAGAAATTCCGGAACAATGTCTACAAGCTTAACTACATAAATATGTAAATGCATATTTATTTGGTAAACATTTTTTAACAAAAACCCTCGCAATGCAGGATAAAAAAGTCAGATTAAAATATAAAAACGCCTTCCAATTTCAATCTAAGACTTTTTGTGAACAAAACTGTGTACACAACTGGCAGCAAATGAGTAGTAAAGTAGTGTTACTCAAGTTGAAATACCCTCATTCGACAGTCAACCATAAGAAATTAACGATGGAAATTAAAATTGAAAAAAAATCCAGAATTCTCAATTGGTTTGTTTTGAATAATTTTCAGCTTGTACATAGAAATTTTTGAAACATGAAAAATTTTTAAAAACCAAATACTTTTTTTATAATCGTTGGGAATTAGAAATTGTATAATATACACAACGTCTCATATGCAGGTGCAAAAGAGAAATTAAAAAGGCAGCATGTTAAAAATTGTGAATTAAATGTGCGGGAAGTGCATATGAGCAATGTGCATTCATTTATTAGTCATTTGAGTATGAATAGAAACTGGAGTTGAAACAGCCCCCAAAAAATCAAAACCCATTTCCACTCAAAAAATAGAAGTAAAAAATTCAACCACTGAAAAATGATAAAAAATTCTTTTCTTCCAGAAACTTCCTACCATTACCCCACAACAAACATGTAGGTAAATACAATAACTCCATAAATACATACCTACCTAGATATATTTAAGTACACTTCCTCTATATTCCATTACGCTCACTGTGAATGTGGTGCGTGTTCATACCTCATGTGTCACTTTTGGTGTATTTGCGCTGCGCACACTAGTTTACTGCCAGTAAACTAGGATTTTGGTAAACTCATAAATCGGCTTCGAACACTTTCGAGTTTACCAGAGTAAAGTGTCTGTCAACTACATTTGGAAAAGATATAAAATATAGGTCTAAGATTCTGGTCAACTCTAATACGTTCAAAGCATAGTTGTTAAAACGTATTTACATATACTCAAAAAGTACGTATACTTCAGTACTGAGTAAATACGTTTACGGATACTTTGAAAAAGTAGCTGTACTCGCTTTTACATATACTTTTTGAAAGTACTCGAGTACAAAATACGTAATTCAGATAGGCTTTTTCCAGGCTTTTTCAAGGCATAGATGGGAAAAAAAGAGAGAAAAAGCGAGAAAAAGGAAAAAAAATTGCCAAAAATATGCACATAACACATGTACTTGTGAATTTGTAGGTCAAAATGATCACCAAGTATGAATATGAGTGATTTTGAGTGAAAAATTGGGTCAAAATTTTCCAAAAATACTCAAAAATACTTTTCTGGAGGGAAAGTATTTTACTCACGTTTACTCAGTTAAAAAATTTACTTTACGTTTTCTGTACTCAGTGGGTGAGTAAAAATAAATACCTTTACGTTTACGTATACTTTGAAAACAGTTTGGTACTTTTAACAACTCTGGTTCAAAGCACAAATACATTCAAAGTCTAATTTATGAGTACCAAATTTAAGTTAACTTCTATCAGTCACTGTGTGTGTGGCAAAATGTACTTGTGACCACCCGCAAAGCTAAACCAATTCTCAGGGCTGAGAGTTAACTGTCACTGAAGATTAAGTGACACATCGAAGTTAAAGTGCCAATGTTTTTTTATTGAATGGATAAGCAAATACAGTGGCTTTGAATATTTGAAAATTGTAAAAATATCACCGAAAAAAGTGATTCTGTATATTTTACGAAGGTAATGTCAATATTAATTAGATGTAAAATTTGATTGCAAGATCTCAAATTAACTGAAGTTATGAAAAATATATGAAACTACCTAAAGGGAGAAAGTGAATTTGTGAGGATTTTCGAACTTTTCTTGCAGTCATCTTACTTTCAGTCACATAATAACAACGTACTACTATATGAGATTTCTCACTTTACAGACACAACACTAGAGCGGTGTTCGTCCACAAACATATACCGTATTTCTTCTAATAGAACGGCATACCTCCAATAGAACGGCAGGTTTTGGGACATTTTTGCACTCACGAAAACAATAGAGCGGCAGCCTCCAATAGAACGGCACCTCCAATAGAACAGCATGTAGAAATGACGTTGGGCGAGTGCCAAACAAAGCAATTTTTGAAAAATGGGTGGTGAGAACATCAAAGGTGTTCAGAAGTATGATTCAGGGGTTGTTTTCCCATTTGGTGTTGTTTGAATTGATGCTTTGATATTAAAATGTTCCTTATGTTTCATTAAAAACACAAAAAATGTGTGCTTCTCCGAGTAATAAATGTTATGGCCTTTGTATCGTTATGAGTACCTGTTATGTGACCTTATTAGGGGGACAGAGGGGTCACTTGTTAAATTGTGAGCTCTCGTCCCCATCGCAATTCACGTTGAACATAGTTGTTATATTATTTCGATACATTTCGCATTTTGACGCTTGACTGTTTGGTGCTAAGTTACTTCGTTTTACGCGTTAGTGGCTTATCCTTTTCTTGGTATTACCCTTTTGACGCGCGCCGGCAGAGCGGTAATAAAGTTGAATTGAATTGAAAACTGTGTTCAAATGAAAAATGTGTGAAAAATATTGGTGAAAAAAATAGAACGGCAGCCTCCAATAGAACGGCAGGTAAAAAAGTTGACGAAAAAAATAGAACGGCGCTCTTCTATTAGAAGAAATACGGTATATTTAATACCTGCAATAATCTTCAATCGAATTTCACAGGTGAAATGAGAGAAGTGTCCGTAGGAAATTGCATGAAAGTGCCACGGCGGACAACAGTGCTTTGAAGAAAGGCACACAATTCTTAGTTCTCTGTGCAAAGATGCTAAGTATATCACATCTGAATAATTAACAATTTTATTGCATTTTATTGCGTTTATCTTTGAACATAGATAGATCCATCAGATAAATAGATCTATCCATGTTTTGAATTGTGTTTCAGCATTTATTCATGTATTTTGAACCAAAATTACCAAGAAAAAAATCCGAGAACAATTAGAATTTCCGAATTTTCAAAATTTCCTAGAAAAATGCTATAAGTTCGATTGTTTAGTATTTCTTATTGTGGCGGACTCAAAATTTTGTGAAGTCAAAAAAAATTTAGAAACAGTATGTCGAAAATTTTGAATTTGCGTATTTGTGCTTGCCATCGTTACCCAGTGTCTGTACCTATATGAAATGTAGTCTACAATAAATACTTACCATCATAAATGAGCAAAGACAATTACCTGGTATGTAATCAAGTGCGTCAAATCGAATCAGCATGAAGTTACATCAAATAAGAGTGAGCTTTAAGGTGACTACTGTAAAATCTTGAATGTAATTAGGTATCAGGAATGAGATATTCTCTATCCATGTTTCTGTTGGAAAGTTGGGGGCAACTCTATTGAAACATGGCTAGATGGCTTGATTTTTGCTGCTTAAAATACGATAAATAAACATGCAAAATGCTTAACAATAACATTAGAATTTAAATTTTACATTTTGGAATGGTAGGGGCATTTTCGATGAACAATTTGAACAAAGTGTTGGGAAGTCATGAAACTGGGACACTCCTGAAAGTATTTCATTCCCACAACAGAATAAATTTCGATTGCTACTACCCTCTATAAATTAACGACGGGCACGCTTTAAAACTGGATTCTTTTCTCCCATTTGTCCTCACGCCTGGTGGGAGTTATTCGCCGTATTACGGCAGATCCGTAAATGACATAGTAATTACTGTGGACTCCTAGTGACAGATATAATATGCAAGGCTAATTGACACCCGATAATTGAAGCTAGGTTCATGTATTTAGAAGATTAGTGACTTAAAGAGCGCCAACTTTCTGGCGCTGACACAAAATGGCGTTATCTTTGGCTACGGCACGTTAAATATAAAATTTACCTGTAAATTTTTCGACATTTTACGCCATTTTACGTTGTCTGTCAAGGCCGAATGCAAGAAAAAAGACCACGGTTTGGAGTCATCTGGTGCTGGCACAAGTATCACAGCACTATTCTGCAGAGTTGTTAAAATACCGGTATTTTTGGAAAGTGTAAGTGTAAGTGTAAATACACTTTCCAAATTTTGAGTATGGATACCAAAAGTGTAAGGTATTTTAAAAATACCTAGGAAAGTGTAAAAAAAAGTGTAAGTGTAAAAAATTTTTTTATAAAGAGCTCTCATTGTTGAGCATTAGAATACACCACTGTTTTCACCTTTAGATCAATATATTTGTCATTTTTATCCATCATTTCACATTTTACTGCCTTTTATGAAACATTTCAGACTGTAGCAAATACTGTAGTGGTATGAAGTTCACTAATAATGGCACTTTTTCAGTGTTGATATTTACTGATTAAGCAATGCGATACACACTGCTTAAATGCAAGATTGGACATGCAGCAAATGTCAATGCAAAAGCCAGTTGACTTTGTGTCCAGCTGGTGAATTTCCATTGATCTTGTCCTTTTTACAAAGGTATGATGAAACTGTAGAATACCATGAGTACTGATCAAAGGTTGGAGATCAAAGGCCAGTTTGTACATTTGCCATATTTTCTACATTCAATGCATAACTGCATGTGTACACTGTGCAGTTATTTTTTGTACATGACCCTATTTTATGCTTTCTCAAAAGCATAAAACAGGGTCATCTGAAAGAAAAAAATACACTTTCTGTACCCGGGTATTTTGCTCAGGAAAGTGTAAAAAAAAGTGTATGGGTATTTTATGAAAGTGTAAGTGTAAGTGTAAATATAAATACCCATTTACCCGGGTATTTCGGGTAAGTATAAATACACTTTCGCAACTCTGCGTATTCTGTTACTTACATTCACATAAACACATGGGAAAATATTTAGGTAACTTGTACTATACCTGGGTGCGGCTCCCAGACCCTGCAAAATATTTAGGTATATGTCCTGTAAAATGTCAGGTGTCATGCAAAGTGTCAAAGGCATGTAAAATGCCCTGGAAAATGTCAAAGGTACGTTTGCCATTTTGCAGGGCATTTTACATCACTTTTGACAGTTTGCTTGACATTTCACATTTAACAGGGCATTTTACAGGGTCTGAGACGAGTGCCCCCACCCCAGTAGCTTCACCTTCATATGTACATCTACTTATGATCATCACAGTCAGCTGAATATTGTATTTATAAACTGATTCACGAAAAGATCACGTGATTGCGGGTGCCCGCATGTACATAATTGGGTGTCATATTTAGGTATGAAAATCTATTTAAAATATTCTCATTTCAGTGACAAATACCTGCAAAATAAAAACGTATCGAAAAAGAACCAAAAAAGTATTAGTATAATTCGTTTATTATATCTCAATTTCGCATCAAATTTGGCTGTTCATCGAATCGGCAGTTACAAAATTGATTGTATGAAATTGATGGTTCTAAACAAAAAGTACATAAGTATCACCTCACACCTAAGCAAGTTACACAAATATCTAAAACACTTACGTACTGATATCGCATAATTAAATCAACTTGACTTGACACATAAGCATATCTTCAGAGCAGAGCAGACCAGAAATCTCACAAAACGTGAATAACGCCGAAATAAATCGCACTATTCAAAGGCGCAACGCGTTAAATATACCGTATTTGCTCGAATAATTTCCCTTGAGAATTTTTTTTTTCGTCAGACTTTTTTCAGGGGGAACTATTTAAGGGGGCATTATTCAAGACTTTGGGAATTATTATTCCATAAAAATTTGCAGCTACGTCCCTATCAACTCATCTCACGAAATATGCTGCATTGTATTCGCAAAATAACATGCAAATTTTGTTCAAATTGGACACTTCAAATTTACCATCTGCTAAAGGGGAAATTATTCAAAGCGGGACAATTATTCAGCCAAATACGGTAGGCCTAACACGACTACGAGCAACATACATAATCTGTACAGTCCACACAGAAATGCAGCGCTCCTCAAAGCCCTGCCCAAAACCGCCCATTGCAGTCAGCAGCGCAGCGCATATGAGCAAAAGTGTTAGTGCATGGATGTGTGCGTGTGCACTAATTAAGTTAGCCATGTGCGTGCTTTTGGAAGTTGCCGCGTCCGCATGAGTCCTGCTTCATTGGGGGGGAGGTTGTTATGGGATGGCGCTATGATTTTGGCGGCTGGCGCTGGCGCCAAACAGACATTTTGTGCAAATGTATCGTGTGTTTATTCGCGTGACTGCATGCTATGCATTTTTCTGAAGGAAACAGTCCATCATGACGTCATTGTTATTTAAAAAATTGGTTAAAGAACACTTTACAGGTTTAAAACATTCGTCGCTTGTACACAACTCCGCTTTTTTCGATTTCAGATATTGCTATTTTTGTGAAAGTGCGTGCCTGAGTATCCTGCTCGCACGTTATAGACTGCGACATAAGTTACTTTGAAGCCATATTTTGCGGTCCGCCGAGTATAACGGGTGCTCCATTTTAGAAACAACGCCAAAAAAGGCATGGCGCTTTTAAATCATTATCACTTGTGTACACTTCTAAATATACGCATGTATGCATGAAAGAAGTCTAACATCAAAATTTCTGATATTGTGTTCTTTCAAAAGCTCACAGAAATGTGCATTCACTGTTATAATATAAATTTAAAATACTCAGCTGCTCTAAATCACAGAAAAATCGGTTTTCTAAATACAATATTCTCAAAAATAACATTATGTGAGCATGGCATACAGCGCAGAAAAGTTTCATTTTGCAAGTGATGTCATAAATATTTTGACATTAATAGTTGAAGAAGGTAGCTACCGTATTTGCTTGAAGAGTCCCCCACGTGAATAATTCCCCCTCTCGAATAATCCCCCCCCCTGTAAGACGAGTGAGGAAATAATAATTTCCCCCCTCGAATAATCCCACCTTTAAAGATTTGATTTATTTGTTCTACCTAATTTTGACAAAAATGGCACGTTATTGTGTTTATAAGGCATGTTTCGAGAAATGAGTTGATAGAAACATGCTTGAAAATTTTGACGAAATAATAATTCCCCCCTCAAATAGTTCCTCCTCAAAAATGTCTGACGAAATAATAATCCCCCAGGGGGATTATCCAAGCAAAAACGGTAGATACTTTTAGCAGCATTCACAACACTCCTTTTCAATGAAATTTGCAGACGGTTTTTTGTGCTAATTCGCCCTCAAATAATACCATTAAAACACAGTGTAGAAAAACAAGCTTTCGCTCATATCGAAGCAGTAAAAAATGTAATTGGACCTATTAATATTTTTATTTCGTTATTTTTCGAGACATATGGCGGTGACATGAACTGAACACACATTTATGACAAAACCACACTGTTCAGGAAAAATGGCCCTTTTTAGCGAATAAAAAACAACGATGTTACCACCCTACAACACCCTATTGAATCTAACTATGCTTATACAATGCTTTACTCTTAAACTGCTGTTTTTGGACAATTTTTTCCTACCTACCGTATTTCTTCGAATTACGCCCCGGGGGGTTATCCTTTCAGAGTGGAAATTTTGAGGGGGGTTTGGGGTTAAACGAGGGGGGTTTACGTTAAACGAAGGGGGTATTTCGAGGGGAGGGGTTATTATTTCGCCAATTTTTTTTGAAGTCCCAGTACTCAATTGTTGTTTGTAACGTTGACAGAGGTCGAAAAGCAAAAAAAACCCGCCATGTATAAGACTTATTTTTAAAAGTATGATGACGGTATAAACACTGTTCTAACATAACACAGTCAACGATGGGTCAGTTCTCAAAAAAAACAACACTTTCTGTATTTTGAGTTTTTCAAAAATGAATATCTGTGTTTTGAGTTTTTTTCACAAAAAACTTGAGTTTCTGTGTTTTATTTCTGTGTCTTTCGAAAAAAACTCAAGTTTTTTGGTAAAAACTCAAGTTTTTTGATGAAACCTCGAGTTTTTTTTGTAAAAACTCAAGTTTTTAAGTAAAAACTCAAGTTTTTTGATAAAAAGTCAAGCTTTTTTGGTAAAAACTCGAGTTGTTTTACAAAAAGTGGCATTTTACAGCATTTTACTGTTGAAACAGTGGTTTTCTTATCAAATATTGGTTTTGCATATGTTTTGTCATGTATTGGAAATTTTTCATTTGTTCACTGGAGATCAGGGGTCTCCTAGGGGGGGGGGGGGCTGGGGGGGCTGCCCCCCCCCAAATCCGCCAGCTATCTATCTATCCCGGAGGCCGCTCAGCTATCTATCTATCCCGAGGCAAATTTTTTGGCTACTACCCCCAAAGACCCCCCCCCCCCAAATCGCTCAGCTTTCTATCTATCTGGAGTGGTTTTTGAGAAATTTTGCCGCTATTTTCGCTCAAAATCACTAATTTTCGCACCTCTTTATAGTTTTTCACCTTCAA
>OZ038453.1:15845521-15892328 GCA_964036195.1 Sphaerolaimus hirsutus | reverse complement strand
TTTTTTAAGAGTGAAAATTTTGAGAGGAAAACATGCAAGATGCAACAATTACCACCATTTATAAGTTTTTACAGCCTTGTATAAAGATGTAGATGGTATAAACGATGTTCTAACGTAACACAGTAAGTGTTTTGAACGTCTGTTATGCATTTCCCGGACCACAACTTCATAGTGCCCATTTTGAGGTAAAATGATACATATTACTGTACTTTTGGTGAGTAGGTATTTACCTGAAATTTGGTGGAAAATGCTTCGCACACAAGGTATATTGTCCCATAACAGCATTATTAGCTTGTCTAGAGGCCTTTCTTTTGTTTTTTCTGTTTTGTTCATTTGGTGAAATTTCCCGCACCATAAAGCCAATAACTGCCAATTCCAAAAGTGACGCGAAAATAAATGTCATACAGGCCAACATCCAAACATCTGAGAGAGCAAAATAACGTTTTGGGTAAAAGTCTGGGCCCATATTTGATTTTTCACAAGGCGCTTGACACTAGTGATGTAAAAAACGCCAGGACTTTGGTGCAAGCGCCAAATGCGCCATGGCGCGACACGTTCTGCACTGGCACCAGCGCCATGGCGCCTTTTCACCATCGCACCAGCGCCATGGCGCTTTTTTTATATCACTATTTACTCGTCATTCAAGTCTCAACTCTCAAGTAGTCTTGGAGTGCCTAAAAAGTTTAATTTCGATTTAAAAACTTGAAAATTTACCGATTCCTTTGACATAAGAAACTCTGGGCAAATTTCTCATGATATTTCCAAACTGAAAAATCATAGCCAAAAGTGCATTCACTCCGAGCATTGTTCTGGCTGGAATCGCCTTGGCGCCCAGGGCGAATGATACCCAGCTGTGAAGGAACTGATCTTTAATTTAGACTGTGAGTTTGCAAATCTACAGTGGGTTTTTTTACCTGATAAATATTGTCAGATATGTTGGTATATATGCTTGGAGAAAATACCAAACATATCTTCTTTTGAATGTGATCAGCAAATGCAGTTCATCCCACATGCCGGCTGGGTATTGCTGAGTAATTAGAGATAACTTTCAGACAGAAAAGTATTTGAGATAATAAGGAATCCTATAGCTATAATGCCAATCCCAGACACTGTAATAAAGTGAAAGTAAAGTGTCAAATGTCATGTAAAATGGCATGCAAAGTTTCAATTGTCATGACAATTTTAAAGTAAAGTGTCAATTGTCATGCAACGTTTAGTAATAAAATATATTTTTTGTTTTGATTGACATGTTATATGACATTTGACACTTTACTTTACCCTTACAGGGTCTGGCACTGCCCCTTGGTCTACTGTTCCTACACCTCATCAAGTAACAAGTAACGTTGCATTTTGAGGTATATGAAACGATTTAAAAAAATGTTTAAGTAGGATACTGCTTTGTCACACATTGCAACATCTAAAACACTTTCCAGTGTCACTTACAAACTGTTTATATCTTTTTCAAAAAAATTGCTCTTATTTCTTACCAAATGTGTTAAAACTTTTCTGATTGCCATACTTTTCTTGTCACTTTTCACTGTGAATAATCACCACCAACCAAGTGAAAAATGACACTTAAAAATCTCCCTAGAAACTCACTTCACTTTTATTCAGCACCCTCAATTCTGTGACATCAAAATCTGGCAGCCTCAATTCCTTCAAATTATACACACTATAAGGTATAGTGTATGGGTTCCATCTCATTCTCACCTCTTGATTGTTATAATTAAATGATTCATAAATTAGATTGCACTGTTGAGAATCCATGGGGAATTTAGAGAGATCCATATTGCAGGGACCTCTCACTTTTACCCTGAAAAGTGGGTGTTGATCAAGTGAAATTACAGGTGATTGACTGATGGTTTTATTTATAGCTTATTTTGAAAAATGCTATACTTTTTGCAATTGTAAAAAATGTGTATTAAGGTCAGAGCTGCTTGAGCAAAAATAGATATTTTGTTACCGTGCTTTCAGAAAATCTAAGGAAAAAATCACTTTTGAAAATGACCTGTAACCAGTTGGTTTAATATCAATTATTACAAAATTGTGGTCCACTTTCAAAAATACAATTAGGTAATTAGGTAATACAAAATTCATTAAAGCTTAAAAAATACAATTCTGACTAACCGGTAATTCACCCAAACTGTTCCATTTGGATAAATCATTAGGAAGACATTTTTGAAAGGAGAATCGTGAATTGAAGCCACTTTGCTGTTGATAAAACATGAATTTGGTGTCCACAAACGCTCTAAAACCTCATGGGACAATGATAGGTTCTTTTTACATGGATTCAAGTGGTCATATCTGGATTGTAATTTTTTATAAATTGTAAAAAATACAATGGTCTATTTCCACAACTTGTCAAGTAACATGGGATGTTTCAAATGAGAAGAATATGTTGATGTGGACACAAATTCTTAACTCTTGTGCTTTCTCTTACATAAAACACTTTTTTCATATCCAACACCTGTCCAATTCTACATGACAAAGTGCAGACCTTGACACTAGAAAAAATTTGTTGTTTGTTTTACCTCAAAGCAGGATCAAGCCACATTTCATTGATATAAATATCCATTTCAAAATCATTGGTAAACTCTGAAATGCTTGTAATTTCCTGTATCCAAAATTCCACATTCACTTCTGTACCAACAGAATCTTCAGTGGCTGAAAAATAGAAAAGGTAACTCAATTTTTAGAGGAATGAACATCACTGTCTATGAATAAAATAATTTGATAAAGCAGAACAATGAAAAGTTGTTCAGTGTCTTTCACAAAAATAAAATGGAGAAAAATAAAATGGAAAAGACCAGAGTTGGAAAAACGTATTTACGTTTACCCGAAATACCCGGTTATTTGGGTATTTATACTTACATTTACATTTACGTTTTCCAAAAATACCATTACGTTTTGTTACGTTTTCCTGACCGAAATACCCGGGTACTAAGGAAAATGTAAAAATCGTATGGAAAAACGAAAAACTGCTATTTATTTGAAATATTTTCAAAACCCTGTTTGAATTATTTTCAAGTTCGTGCACGGCGACTTTCGGTGTGTTTATGTATTGCGATTCATTATGACAATGCGCTAGGGTGCTGATATTGGTGGAAAAAAGATTGCCAAAACATTTCTCTACCAACGTATAAAATGCACCCTAGCTTTATCCGTGTAGAGTCCCCAAAATGAAATTGGCGTAGACAAAAGTTCATGCACCAGGAACAAAAGTTCACTTCTATGATAACGCTAGGGGGTACGATAAAGTTGGGGGGCTGGAATTTCATACTTTGGTAATGATACAAATATATTTTGGCTATATTTTGATACAAAAATCAGCCCCCCCCCCACCCCTAGCACATCGTCATCACAAATCGCAATTACAAACACACAAAAGTTGCCCATGCAGGAACCTTATGCGCGGGGTGTTTTAGATTCCACTCACCATGTACTTGACAATGAATAAATACTTCACATTATTCATCATGTTCATCAAACTGTAAAAATAGGTGAGGTTTTTTCACACGCTCTGAGTGCTTCAAAATATTTTTACGTTTACGTTTTTTTAACGTTTACCCGGGTATTTTACGCTTTTAGTATCAATACTTAAAATTGAGAAAAGGTGTTTACGTTTACGTTTACGTTTTCCAAAAATACCGGTATTTGTACAACTCTGGAAAAGACGGAGAGGTATGTTTCATGGCTGAAATCATTTTGGCTCCTTTCAGAATAATTTTCATTTTATTGGCGATTACGTCACATTCGGAAAAATGGAAAAAGTATATTATGGACAAAAAAGTAAGGCACCACTCGTCACTCACCTGGCAACTTATGTTTATTATATCCAGTCCCATTCAACAGCTGGTCGACTACACTCGTTCCATTAGTGCATTCGAGTGGCACGAAATCCACACTGCCTTCCGGATACAAATAATTGCCTTGCGAATCAGGATTTATGGCTTCACCGTCTACAGGGTGTTCCACATTTGCATTTGCCTCTTCAATGAGAGAAAGTCTTTTTTGACGCGTGATTGTTGCACTGTGTGCGGTCACTGGTGCGTCTCGAATGACTGAAATTTGGATATAATGAATATGAACCGTATTCGCTTGAATAATATCCCCCTTGAAACATTCCGCCTGTCGAATAAATCCCACTGTCAAACGAGTGAGGAAAAAAAAACCACCCCTTGAGTAATACCCCCTCTTTAGGCATATGATCAATATGTTGTGTCCAATATGAACAAAAATTGCATATTTTTTTCTTAAAAATTTCATGAAATGAATTGGCAGAAACGCAAAACAAATCCCCCTTGAATAATTCACCCCCCCCCCCCCTCGATACTGACGAAAAAAACCCAGCACATTTTCACATTAGTAGGAAATTTCACAGCCTTTCAGATCTCTCACATGGAATTTTTTTTTAAATGTCTGAAATTGCTTAAATTGGCAGGGCATAATGGTAGGTCCTCTATAATTTTCCAGGATCAGTATTCAGGGGTGTAGAAAAGTGCAAAGTGGCATATATCCCACTTACCAGACAAGTCAAGAAATGGCTCCATCTGTGGTAAATCAGCCAAGACCACAGCAAACATTGAGATGCAGGCTGTCAGTGTTATCATGACCATAATTACATGGGTGGTTCCACTGAAAAGGTTTGAAAATGATTTTTTTTGTGGTGAATTATCATGTTTTAGTAAAAATTTCTTTGTGCCCTTATTGTTCTGATCCTTTTTATTTCAGATCTCATTCCAGGTGTTTGATGAGAAAATCAAATGAAAATATGTGGTTACGGTAAATTTAGAAGAAAAAAAACACCAAAATAAAATGAAAACAGAACACACAAGACAGCTGCAGTCAAAACAGCCATTTCTTCATGAAAGTATTTTCTCCTTTCTGAACAGCCAGAAAACACAATGTGATCTCCCAGTCCCAATGGACAACTTGATCCCAGAAAACACAAAATACAGTACACAGTAAATACAGTCTTTTTCCAATTACAATAACAATATCTGGATGTCACTGAATTGGTCAAATGGTGTAAATGTGCAGAATTGTGGGCAATAAGTTTAGGAGTGCACAGAGTAGAATATTTAGTTGTTTAGCTAATGTGTGGCTTTGGGACAAAATTGCATTAGCAAGCCCGCCAGAACTTTGGGGCGACTAATTTTCAGCTCTGCAAATGCAATCATTTCAGTTACCCACATTTTGCAGGATTTTCCGTGCTGAAATGTGGATTCGGAATTGGGGACGTGTTTTTCTGTGTTGATGAAATTTGGACACCATTAAGAATGGGACGGGGACATCTGCGGATTTGTTATAAATACATCATTATGTTTATTTGTTTAAGAAATCGTCTGTGTGGTAATATTGGATGCATTAGGAGGTGTTTTTTTATGTTTTGAAATACAATTTGACTAAATGCAGGGTTTTTTGAAAAATAGCATATACCTACTAGGTATATGGCGGCAGTAAATCATATAGATTATAGATAATTATAAATTTCAAAGGTAATATTATCGAAAACCTATGAACTTTCACCCATTAGTATTTACCTAAGTAAACTACAATATACATTCATAGGTATAAAGCGGGAATTAGAGCTCAGCGTCGATTCGACGTGAAATGATGACGTGAAATGTCGTCGTGAAATTAATTACACGTGTGTGGATCATGCTACGGGTCTACAATTTTCTAAGGATAATGTATGAATCAATACCTTAATTGTGTCCAATACTGAGTGTTATCAGCCACAACTAGAGCGAATTGAAAAATTCAATTTTTATCATTTCATGTCATCATCATTTCACGTCACAGTGTCAGGGAACAACTTGACATTTCACGTCTGACTATTGCAAGCAGCAGTCTGACGTGAAATGTCAAGTTGTTCCCTGACACTGTGACGTGAAATGATGATGACGTGAAATGATAAAAATTGAATTTTTCAATTCGCTCTAGTTGTGGCTGATAACACTCAGTATTGGACACGATTAAGGCATTGATTCATATATTATCCTTAGAAAATTGTAGACCCGTAGCATGATCCACACTCGTGTAATTAATTTCACGACGACATTTCACGTCATCATTTCACGTCGAATCGACGCTGAGCTCTAATTCCGGCCTTAGAGAACCACTTCTATTCTGATAGATTTTTTAGCTTTTAACCCCTTTCAATTTGTGATTGTTGGGTTTCCAATCATGCAGAAATTCCGAAACGGTGTCTACAAGCTTGACTACATAAATGCATATTTATTTGGTAAACATTTCTTAACAAAAACCCTCGCAATGCAGGATAAAAAAAGTCAGATGAAAATATAAAAACGTCTTCCAATTTCAATCTAAGACCTTTTGTGAACAAAACTGTGTACACAACTGGCAGCAAATGAGTAGTAAAGTAGTGTTAGTCAAGTTGAAATACCCTCATTCGACAGTCAACCATAAGAAATTAACGATGGAAATTAAAATTGAAAAAAAATCCAGAATTCTCAATTGGTTTGTTTTAAATAATTTTCAGCTTGTACATAGAAATTTTTGAAACGTGAAAAAAAATTTAAAACCAAATACTTTTTTTATAATCGTTGGGAATTAGAAATTGTATAATATACACAACGTCTCATACGGTCGCTTAAAGCAGGTGCAAAAGAGAAATTAAAAATGCAGCATGTTAAAATTGTGAATTAAATGTGCGGGAAGTGCATATGAGCAATGTGCATTCATTAATTAGTCATTTGAGTATGAATAGAAACTGGAGTTGAAACAGCCCCCAAAAAATCAAAACCCATTTCCACTCAAAAAATAAAAGTAAAAAATTCAACCACTGAAAAATGATAAAAAATTCTTTTCTTCCAGAAACTTCCTACCATTACCCCACAACAAACATGTAGGTAAATACAATAACTCCATAAATACATAGATATATTTAAGTACACTTCCTCTATATTCCATTACGCTCACTGTAAATGTGGTGCGTGTTCATACCTCATGTGTCACTTTTGGTGTATTTGCGCTGCGCAAACTAGTTTACTGCCAGTAAACTAGGATTTTGGTAAACTCATAAATCGGCTTCGAACACTTTCGAGTTTACCAGAGTAAAGTGTCTGTCAACTACATTTGGAAAAGATATAAAATATAAGTCTAAGATTCTGGTCAACTCTAATACGTTCAAAGCATAGTTGTTAAAACGTATTTACATATACTCAAAAAGTACGTATACTTCAGTACTGAGTAAATACGTTTACGGATACTTTGAAAAAGTAGCTGTACTCGCTTTTACATATACTTTTTGAAAGTACTCGAGTACAGAATACGTATTTCAGATAGGCTTTTTATAGGCTTTTTCAAGGCATAGATGGGAAAAAAAAGAGAGAAAAAGCGAGAAAAAGGAAAAAAAATTGCCAAAAATATGCACATAACACATGTACTTGTGAATTTGTAGGTCAAAATGGTCAAAAAGTATGAATATGAGTGATTTTGAGTGAAAAATTGGGTCAAAATTTTCCAAAAATACTCAAAAATACGTTTTCTGGAGGGAAAAGTATTTTACTCACGTTTACTCAGTTAAAAAATTTACTTTACGTTTTCTGTACTCAGTGGGTGAGTAAAAATAAATACTTTACGTTTACGTATACTTTGAAAACAGTTTGGTACTTTTAACAACTCTGGTTCAAAGCACATATACGTTCAAAGTCTAATTTATGAGTACCAAATTTAAGTTAACTTCTATCAGTCACTGTGTGTGTGGCAAAATGTATACTCGGCGTACGTGATACTCTGCCCTCGCACTGATTTATGTCTCGTGTTGGAAGCGTGCCAATGATTATTAAATCATGCGATTTCCGTAAAAATATGAAAAAAATTCATCGATGTGAATATGTTAATGAATAACGTTATAACAACAATCAATTTTGTCATCTTTAAATGAAACTCGGACGCGTTAACCATCGTTGGCACACTTCCAGCGGGAACCACGCGTGCAGGGTGTAAAGTAACCGGAGTATACTTGTGACCACCCGCAAAGCTAAACCAATTCTCAGGGCTGAGAGTTAACTGTCACTGAAGATTAAGTGACACATCGAAGTTTAAGTGCCAATGTTTTTTTATTGAATGGATAAGCAAATACAGTGGCTTTGAATATTTGAAAATTGTAAAAATATCACCGAGAAATGTGATTCTGTATATTTTACGAAGGTAATGTCAATATTAATTAGATGTAAAATTTGATTGCAAGATCTCAAATTAACTGAAGTTATGAAAAATATATGAAACTACCTAAAGGGAGAAAGTGAATTTGTGAGAATTTTCGAACTTTTCTTGCAGTCATCTTACTTTCAGTCACATAATAACAACGTACTACTTACTATACTCACATAATAACAACGATTTCTCACTTTACAGACACAACACTAGAGCGGTGTTCGTCCACAAACATATACCGTATTTCTTCTAATAGAACGGCATACCTCCAATAGAACGGCAGGTTTTGGGACATTTTTGCACTCACGAAAACAATAGAGCGGCAGCCTCCAATAGAACGGCACCTCCAATAGAACAGCATGTAGAAATGACGTTGGGCGAGTGCCAAACAAAGCAATTTTTTAAAAATGGGTGGTGAGAACATCAAAGGTGTTCAGAAATATGATTCAGGGGTTGTTTTCCCATTTGGTGTTGTTTGAATTGATGCTTTGATATTAAAATGTTCCTTATGTTTCATTAAAAACACTGTGTTCAAATGAAAAATGTGTGAAAAATATTGGTGAAAAAAATAGAACGGGAGCCTCCAATAGAACGGCAGGTAAAAAAGTTGACGAAAAAAATAGAACGGCGCTCTTCTATTAGAAGAAATACGGTATATTTAATACCTGCAATGATCTTCAATCGAATTTCACAGGTGAAATGAGAGAAGTGTCCGTAGGAAATTGCATGAAAGTGCCACGGCGGACAACAGTGCTTTGAAGAAAGGCACACAATTCTTAGTTCTCTGTGCAAAGATGCTAAGTATATCACATCTGAATAATTAACAATTTTATTGCATTTTATTGCGTTTATCTTTGCACATAGATAGATCCATCAGATAAATAGATCTATCCATGTTTTGAATTGTGTTTCAGCATTTATTCATGTATTTTGAACCAAAATTACCAAGAAAAAAATCCGAGAACAATTAGAATATCCGAATTTTCAAAATTTCCTAGAAAAAAGTTATAAGTTCGATTTTTTAGTATTTCTTATTGTGGCGGACTCAAAACTTTGTGAAGTCCAAAAAAAATTTAGAAACAGTATGTCGAAAATTTTGAATTTGCGTATTTGTGCTTGCCATCGTTACCCAGTGTCTGTACCTATATGAAATGTAGTCTACAATAAATACTTACCATCATAAATGAGCAAAGACAATTACCTGGTATGTAATCAAGTGCGTCAAATCGAATCAGCATGAAGTTACATCAAATAAGAGTGAGCTATAAGGTGACTACTGTAAAATCTTGAATGTAATTAGGTATCAGGAATGAGATATTCTCTATCCATGTTTCTGTTGGAAAGTTGGGCAACTCTATTGAAACGTGGCTAGATGGCTTGATTTTTGCAGCTTAAAATACGATAAATAAACATGCAAAATGCTTAACAATAACATTAGAATTTAAATTTTACATTTTGGAATGGTAGGGGCATTTTCGATGAACAATTTGAACAAAGTGTTGGGAAGTCATGAAACTGGGACACTCCTGAAAGTATTTCATTCACACAACAGAATAAATTTCGATTGCTACTACCCTCTATAAATTAACGACGGGCACGCTTTAAAACTGGAGTTTCTTTTCTGGGGTCTTTTCTCCCATTTGTCCTCACGCCTGGTGGGAGTTATTCGCCGTATTACGGTAGATCCGTAAATGAAATAGTAATTACTGTGGACTTCTAGTGACAGATATAATGTGCAAGGCTAATTGACACACGATAATTGAAGCTAGGTGCATGTATTTACAAGGTTAGTGATTTAAAGAGCGCCAACTTTCTGGCGCTGACACCAAATGGCGTTATCTTTGGCTACGGCACGTTAAATATAAAATTTACCTGTAAATTTTTCGACATTTTACGCCATTTTACGTTGTCTGTCAAGGCCGAATGCAAGAAAAAAGACCACGGTTTGGAGTCATCTGGTGCTGGCACAAGTATCACAGCACTATTCTGTTACTTATATTCACATAAACACATGGGAAAATATTTAGGTAACTTGTAATATACCTGGGTGCGGCTCCCAGACCCTGCAAAATATTTAGGTATATGTCCTGTAAAATGTCAGGTGTCATGCAAAGTGTCAAAGGCATGTAAAATGCCCTGGAAAATGTCAAAGGTACGTTTGCCATTTTGCAGGGCATTTTACATCACTTTTGACACTTTGCTTGACATTTCACATCTAACAGGGCATTTTACAGGGTCTGAGACGAGTGCCCCCACCCCAGTAGCTTCACCTTCATATGTACATCTACTTATGATCATCACAGTCAGCTGAATATTGTATTTATAAACTGATTCACGAAAAGATCACGTGATTGCGAGTGCCCGCATGTACATAATTGGGTGTCATATTTAGGTATGAAAATCTATTTAAAATATTCTCATTTCAGTGACAAATACCTGCAAAATAAAAACGTATCGAAAGGGAACCAAAAACGTATTAGTATAATTCGTTTATTATATCTCAATTTCGCATCAAATTTGGCTGTTCATCGAATCGGCAGTTACAAAATTGATTGTATGAAATTGATGGTTCTAAACAAAAAGTACATAAGTATCACCTCACACCTAAGCAAGTTACACAAATATCTAAAATACTTACGTACTGATATCGCATAATTAAATCAAATTGACTTGACACATAAGCATATCTTCAGAGCAGAGCAGACCAGAAATCTCACAAAACGTGAATAACGCCGAAATAAATCGCACTATTCAAAGGCGCAGCGCGTTAAATATACCGTATTTGCTCGAATAATTTCCCTTGAGAATTAGTTTTTTCGTCAGACTTTTTTCAGGGGGAACTATTTAAGGGGGCATTATTCAAGACTTTGGGAATTATTATTCCATAAAAATTTGCAGCTACGTCCCTATCAACTAATCTCACGAAATATGCTGCATTGTATTCGCAAAATAACATGCAAATTTTGTTCAAATTGGACACTTCAAATTTACCATCTGCCTAAAGGGGAAATTATTCAAAGCGGGACAATTATTAAGCCAAATACGGTAGGCCTAACACGACTACGAGCAACATACATAATCTGTACAGTCCACACAGAAATGCAGCGCTCCTCAAAGCCCTGCCCAAAACCGCCCATTGCAGTCAGCAGCGCAGCGCATATGAGCAAAAGTGTTAGTGCATGGATGTGTGCGTGTGCACTAATTAAGTTAGCCATGTGCGTGCTTTTGGAAGTTGCCGCGTCCGCATGAGTCCTGCTTCATTGGGGGGGGAGGTTGTTATGGGATGGCGCCATGATTTTGGTGGCTGGCGCTGGCGCCAAACAGACATTTTGTGCAAATGTATCGTGTGTTTATTCGCGTGACTGCATGCTATGCATTTTTCTGAAGGAAACAGTCCATCATGACGTCATTGTTATTTTAAAAATTGGTTAAAGAACACTTTACAGGTTTAAAACATTCGTCGCTTGTACACAACTCCGCTTTTTTCGATTTCAGATATTGCTATTTTTGTGAAAGTGCGTGCCTGAGTATCCTGTTCGCACGTTATAGACTGCGACATAAGTTACTTTGAAGCCATATTTTGCGGTCCGCCGAGTATAACGGGTGCTCCATTTTAGAAACAACGCCAATCAAGTCATGGCGCTTTTAAATAAATCATTATCACTTGTGTACACTTCTAAATATACGCATGTACGCATGAAAGAAGTCTAACATCAAAATTTCTGATATTGTGTTCTTTCAAAAGCTCACAGAAATGTGCATTCACTGTTATAATATAAATTTAAAATACTCAGCTGAGCTCTAAATCACAGAAAAAAAGGTTTTCTAAATACAATATTCTCAAAAATAACATTATGTGAGCATGGCATACAGCGCAGAAAAGTTTCATTTTGCAAGTGATGTCATAAATATTTTGACATTAATAGTTGAAGAAGGTAGCTACCGTATTTGCTTGAAGAGTTCCCCACTTGAATAATTCCCCCTCTCGAATAATCCCCCCCCCCCTGTAAGACGAGTGAGGAAATAATAATTTCCCCCCTCGAATAATCCCACCTTTAAAGATTTGATTTATTTGTTCTACCTAATTTTGACAAAAATGTCACGTTATTGTGTTTATAAGGCATGTTTCGAGAAATGAGTTGATGGAAACATGCTTGAAAATTTTGACGAAATAATAATTCCCCCCCTCAAATAGTTCCCCCTCAAAAATGTCTGACGAAATAATAATCCCCCAGGGGGATAATCCAAGCAAATACGGTAGATACTTTTAGCAGCATTCACAACACTCCTTTTCAATGAAGTTTGCAGACGGTTTTTGTGCTAATTCGCCCTCAAATAATACCATTAAAAAACAGTGTAGAAAAACAAGCTTTCGCTCATATCGAAGCAGTAAAAAATGTAATTGGACCTATTAATATTTTTATTTCGTTATTTTTCGAGACATATGGCGGTGACATGAACTGAACACACATTTATGACAAAACCACTCTGTTCAGGAAAAATGGCCATTTTTAGCGAATAAAAAACAACGATGTTACCACCCTACAACACCCTATTAAATCTAACTATGCTTATATAATGCTTTACTCTTAAACTGCTGTTTTTGGACAATTTTTTCCTACCTACCGTATTTCTTCGAATTACGCCCCGGGGGGTTATCTTTTCAGAGTGGAAATTTTGAGGAGGGTTTGGGGTTAAACGAAGGGGGTATTTCGAGGGGAGGGGGTTATTATTTCGCCAATTTTTTTTTGAAGTCCCAGTACTAAATTGTTGTTTGTAGCGTAGACAGAGGTCGACAAACAAAAAAAACCCGCCATGTATAAGACTTATTTTTATAATTATGTAGACGGTTAAAACCCTGTTCTAACATAACACAACACAGTCACTGTTTTTAACGTGTGTTCTGCGTTTTTCAGATCACAAACTGCAGCTTTTGTCATTTAGTTTTCTCTTCTCTATACAGTAATTTTTTTTTTTTGGGAGGGGGGTTATGTCGAGGGGGTTATAAATTCATAGTTCCATTTTGAGGGGGATTTCGAGGAAATACGGTACATGGATACTTATATGTCAGACGTCAGAAGTCAGACAAATTTCTGGTGACAACCAGTCTCCCACGTGCACACAAACAAATATTCTACTAACACCCAACGCAATGACAAAAGAAATCTAAATCTCAAGTCTAGCAAGGCACGGTATATAAAAACATGCATTTACATTTTACTACACTTCAATGAAAACTGCTTTTCATAGCTAAAAATCACAATTCACGCTTTTAAAGTCAGCACTCAGCACTTGCTTTTCTTCCAGGGTTGTCTACTGGCCATGTGGTTTTATAAAAAATATGTAAAGTCGGCGGACATTTCACCCTACAAAATCGGAGAGTTAGAATTCGCTCGTGAATAGAGCAAACAACGAAACTTGTGTCCCACGCGGACGCTAGAAATTAAAAAAGAAAATCATATTAAAAGAAAAATGGACGTTTCGCTGCGTCCGTGCGTAACACGCCCTACTTATCTATATTTTCAACGTTGCTTGTAAAGAATTTGACCGTTCAAACTACCAGTTTACCGTCCAAACTACCATTTTTGTTTTTATTTTATTTTTTATTCATTGGCTCCGTTCCAACAGAAGAGAACTTGGCAGCCAGCCAAAATTTCGAAATCCGCTATTAATATGAATAAAGTAGGCTCACAATAGCTATATAACCATGTATATAAACAAAAATAGCGATTATGAAGGTGGAAATTGGCAAAGCAAAGCAAATTTTAACGATTTTTAGCTAACTTCCAGTTTTCACTCTCATTTGTATAATACGCAACTGGTAACTGGGATAAGGGCCAAGTTTTGATACGTGATCATCTATTCCAATGGTTAAAATATTGCGTCACAATTCCTAACGCCGTCATGCACTCTCCACTGGAGAGACTGACGCAAATGTTTGTAGGGCGATACGTCTGCCGACTTTACCTAAAATACCGATCTACCTATATCCTATTTTTCAGTTTTAGAAAAACCTCAAAGCCCATGAAAAAAGGCTATTTATATTGAACAGACATATTTACATCAATCATACTTACAGAATCTACAGAGAAAGGATATGCAATCATTTAGTTTGTCGATGTTGATACTCAACGTTTGGCAACTGTCATATAAAAATTGAAGTGACATTTGAAAAAAATGGCATGTGATTAGTGATGGAATGGCGCCATGGCGCTGGCGCCTTTTAATGGCGCCAAAGGGCGCCAGCGCCATGGCGCCATTGGCGCTTGGCGCCCTTTTCTGTGGCGCCATCTGGCGCCCGGCGCCATTATTTCGAATGGCGTCATGGCGCCCTTGGCGCCTGGCGCCGTTTTCACTGGCGCCAAATTTGGCGCCCGGCGCCGTTGTTTTATATGGCGCCGGAAATGGCGCCAAGACGCGGCGATGAACGGTAATATTTGGCCATATTCAACTGCTTTTTCTGCTAAATGATGTCATTTTGGTGATATTTAACACATTCACCTCTGTAATTTTTTGCCAGCGTTGCAAGTTTGGGTTTATGTTGATTGTTTTATGCCACATAAACAGCAAATCTTCATGTATAACAATTGGAAAAATATTGATCTAAATGATGTTTATGAAAATGAAAATGTTGAATGATTTTATTCACAGCCCTTACATAATTGATTATCTATTTACAATGCACTGTATTTGCATGAAATACCCTCGCGGGGGGGGCTATTATTTCCCCAGATTGCTCAGACCTGGGGGTATTTTGAGGGGTGTTTGTCCGAGGAAACATGGTAGGAAAGGGGTGTAGATACCGTATTTCCCCGAAATACCGGCAGGCGGTTGATTTTTTCGCAGTGGAAATTTTTCGGGGTGATTCGAGGGAGAGAGTATTTCAAGGGTGGGGTAATTATTTTGACAAAAAATTTTCATAGTGTACATTTTGAGGAGGGTACTTCGAGGAAATACAGTAATACAATTTCATAAAAGTTCTGATGAAATAATAAACCCGCTCAAATACCCCCCCATAAGCCCCTTGGATTGACTCCCTGGAAGTATTTCCAGGAAGTATGGTAAAAAATATTTGCGATAAGATGAGTTTTGTGGCTTGTGTCACCATCAGAAAAATGCTAAAGCATGTTGCTCTTCTGTAAATGCTTCCATGATGATATACAGGCTGGAATGGTGAATTTTGTTGTTGGCGCCATTTTGGTGCCTGGCGCCACTGTTTCTGGCGCCCTTTGGCGCCCGGCGCCATTTTTTCAGATGGCGCCATGGCGCCATTGACGCCTGGCGCCATTTTCTGTGGCGCCCTTTGGCGCCCGGCGCCATATTTTTGAATGGCGCAATGGCGCCATTGGCGCCTGGCGCCATTTTTCCTGGCGCTTTTCCATCACTACATGTGATGTAAATTAGGTGAAGGGTTGTGACGTGTCGTGAAGTCACAGCCAAAAAAATTGTGTGAGGAATAGAAAAGCTCTGTGAAGTCCTTCCCAACACTTCACTGAGCTAACAAGTGCATCACAACAGCGCAAAGCCACTTACCACACTTTACTTACACATATGCACGTGAAAAAATGTGAAGCAAGTGAAGCATGTGGTAGATGGCTTACCGAAAATTTTGTAATGCAAATGGAAACCAGCCAGCCTCTCCAGCCCGCTTTATGAGCTTTTTTGCTCAACTACCTGCTTCCGCAGCAACACGAGCGTCCTGCAAACACGCACGCAGCATTCACAGAAAAAGCTTTACACCGCTTCATGAACAATACAAAGTTATGTCGACGTGTAAACCGAGTTGCCATTTTGCAGGGCATTTTCATGACTTCTGACACTTTGCATGACATTTGACATTTTACAGGGCTTTTACAAGGTCTGGGAGTGCTCCCAGTTGACTGTCCAGTTGATTTATGTAAACGCTTCAACAAAAATGGATACATTTGATAACTCACGGTTAGTGATGTGAAAAGCGCCATGACTTTGGTGCCAAGCGCCAAAAGCGCCATGGCGCTTTTCCGACCCACAGCGCGAAGCGCCCATGGCGCCAGAGCAAAATGGCGATTTTCGCGTTGGCGCTAGCGCCAAGCGCCACCGCTTTTACATCACTGGTGACGGTGATAGGTGAAGCACCTGAAATACACTTTATTGAAACAAGACATTTTGATGCGCCCAATGCGCAACAAATTTCCGCTGGATCACGGTAGGTATATATTGATAAGCTTAGAAAGCACGATAAACATTGCTCCACAAATGAAGGGGAAACGAAAAATTTCAATCCAATCATTCATTAAACTCACCAAACTTAAATCACACTTAATAAACAAACATTTAATATGTATACACACACAACCAATTACAAAATGTTTTGATTTTCACGCAATGACATGGGGGGGTGAAATTGAAAATGTGTTGTGTGTTGCTGTCTCCGCGTGAAAGTGCAAAGCAAAGAAAAGTCATAACAGAGCCAAGCTTTCAGCGGTGGCAAGATTTGGAGTTTTGGAACCGTTTTTTCGTTGGTTTTGTGACCAGAGGAACCTGGGAAAGGTGGTGAACACTTTTGCCTTTTTTCATTCTATCATTTCTGGATCTGGACCAGTTAGGTACAAATACTGATGTCAAAAATATGAATTTTCCATTGTTCCACAGTCTATTTTATTCATTCCAAATTCCAACATTTTTAGCGAAACTTATGTTAACTTATCTATGTTACGTTTATTTGGATCAGTGCCAACTTTCTGTTGCGCACTTGATGTCAAGTGTGTGACTCCTTTCATTGCACAGTTCCATTCAGAAGAATTGTAAATTACATAAATAAGTCACAAGAATTTCTCGGGACAAAATAACGGACAGTTTTGCGTGTGGAAATTTTCTTCAGGTATCTGTATTTTTATCATTTCAGGTGAGTTAATTTACTTGTAGTTCAGTGGGTTTTTTGAAGCTTTTTCTCCCAATGTACTCTTATTATGCAGTCAAATAAATTCATCAACACGTGGAAGCGGCTTCGCAGAGCAGATATCGCAAATCCCAACAGTTTTTTTATTTTTTTATCAAATACCCCAAATTTGAGCCAAATTTTTCAAACCTTCACAATTAAAAATGAATAGATTTTCAGTCGGTAAAAACCGCTATCCAAACATTGTCCCACTAACCATAATTCTCAAAAGAAACCTTTACCTAAGTGCATTAATATTCCTCACAACCGCCATTTCACCCCTTAGTTTTGCCCACAGTTCATCTTACCACCTCTGCAAGATGCCAGATTGAAAAGTCAAGTGTATTTATATTCATGTACATAGTATAGGTACATATGTACTCTCTATCTGCTTGTGGGGGGGGGGGGGTTGCCACTGCAGGGCACAACACTCACACTTTCGCATGTATTTATACAGACGTGTGGAATACTCAAACGCGTTGAATTGTAGTGCCCCGTGCACATGCAAACTGGGCTAGGGCGTGACTTTGGGGCCGCTGAAAAGAATCAGTGAAATGAACTGTGAAATGAAGTTTGGCTATTTGGGGGGGGGGGGGTAGGGTTAAGTTTGAGGGATTGGGAAAGGGGTATGGAAAATTTGTTGAATTTTTTTACTTGATACTTAATCACTTGACAAACTGTCCCAAGTCGTCCCTAAAAATATCCCGCTGTTTTCTTCGTTCCATTCTATTCTAGGAACGGTATTCAAACGTAAACTATTAAAAAACCTACCGGTAGCTGCATTAGCTTTTCAATCATCGCACTGAAGCATGACTTACATTTTGCGAAACGAAAACAAATTCTTTATACTCGGCGGACCACACGCTGTGCATTTTCCTGATAGAAACACTCCATCATGACGTCATTGTTAGTAAAATAAGGATTGTTCAAAAAAGAAAAAAGTTTCCCTGGAAAAGTATTCGTCGCTTGTACGCGACTCTGGCTTTTTCATTTTTTTTGTAAAAGTGCGTGCATAAGTATCCTGCTCACGCGTTACCGACGAAGACATAAGTAACTTTGGGCGCATACTTTGTGGTCAGCCGAGTATAGTCAATTCCAATTTCAAACATCACAACGAAACGGAGCAATTTCAAGCGATTGAACTCAATGAAAAGCCGATCAGTTCAGTTGATTACTATTTACCAATTCTCCGTAGAAACTGGGGTAATGATGTTGTGGTAAATGTTTCCTAAATTGAAATTTAAGGTAGGTACACTGTTTTTCTGAGCGACAGCCTACAGCGGCGCAATTTTTCAACTGGCGTCAAACACACCAGAGGCCAGGGGTCATTCCAAGATACTGTAAAATGGCAAATGTCATGCAAAGTGTCAAAAGTCATGTAAAATGCCCTGCAAAAAAGCAAACGTAAGTTTGCCATTTTGTCAAGACATTTTACATGACTTTTGGCACTTTGCATGACAGGTGACATTTTACAGGGCATTTTACATGACTTTTGACAATTTGCATGACATTTGACATTTTCCAGAGCAACTACATGATTTTTGACACTTTGCATGACAGTTGACATTTTACAGGGGATTTTACCGGGGCTTGGGAGTGGGACTAGCACCAGCCACATTATACTGGCACTACATACACTTTGAACTACTGAAATTTCAAAGGAAACTTTAGGAAAACTCAGAATTCAGCTTTGAACTCGTTTGAAGTAACTGTCAACTACTGTTTATGCAGATTTAAGAAAAACTCAAACAGGTTAACTAAATGCGTTGAAAACTGATTTATGAGTTTCCAAAAAGCGCCAAGACAAAAGATGACGCTTCGTGCAACGATTTCTAATGGCACTTGTTTTATAGTCCTATTTCACCAGTCAAGTTTTCCAACACTATTTTACTGGCTATTACTGATGACTGATGAGATGAAGCATTTGCGTTGCATGTATTTATTGTGTGTGCAATCATTTTCCCAATTTCACATTTAGTGATATTTTAGATTGGAATTTTTCCTGATTAAAAACTCATACAGTACCTGCATCCAGGAAAAAATGTGTTTAGGCTCTTAGTTTATCTATTTGCTGAAATGGTCCTAATTTGTCTCAATATTTAGGTTCTTCTGTTTATTTGCTTACATCGCAATTTCACATTAATCACTGTAATTGCTATTTGTGGTATGTATGATGTTCAACTGAATGTTTGTATTTACAAATTTGTACACACGGTTCACTTGGCATGATGAATGTGGCATTTTGCATGTATTTACAGGACCTTTAGCCTATTGTTGCGTTTGTCTGTTTTTGCTCCATTATTCCCCGTCCCTTATTTTTATCGGTTGTACATTTTCGTGTATGAACACTTTTTTATATAAATCCGTAAATTAATAGAGATAAAAAAACTTTTTATTTGACTATTTATTGGACTAAATAACTGTTTAATGCCATAAATGCAACAAATGAGGGAAAATTGCCAAGCCAGATTAATTTTAAGGCGCCATTACAGTGTGCAATTTTCAGGCGGCATAACATAAAAGGAGTCATAAAATGTAACATGCATTCGCTGGCTGACAGCGTCTCATCCAGTGATGGACTGGCGCCATTTTCGTGCATGTCGAATGGCGTTGGCGCCATGGCTCTATAGTGGGGAATGGTGCTGAATTATCATTTTTCTGTTAGAATCACATTCAGCTGCTGTAACGAAATGCACTGCTAACTAAATACAACTGAAACGTTAATCAACTGAAGGAAGCTCAAAGAAAACTTTAATTTTTATCAATGCCTCAAAATAAAGACAAAAACCAGACAGTAAGAGAACTTTTTGTTGTGGACCACAGACAGAGGCACTTTTGATTATGTGGTAGTTATCATACAATTCATTTCAATTGAAATTTATTTACCTAGACACTTGCCTCCAGAGTTGTTAAAAGGTACGTACGTTTACTCGAAAAATACGCGTACGCGAGTACGCGGTAAATACATTTACATATACTTTTTTTAAAAATACCGTACGCACTTGTACGCGTACACTTTCAAAGCATACGCGTACGGAAAATGTATTTATGAAAATTCAGTGTGGGACATATTTATAAAGTAACTACACTGCTATGTATTTACAGAAGTGGTTCCGTTAAACATTAAAGATACACGGGGGTAGTGCCTTAAAAATTTTCAAAATTCGCAACCAAATTGAAATGGTTGTGGAGACAATGGATGCGGTAACCGAGTCGCGAGAGCAATGATTTTTATCTCCTAGAATAAAGCAACCTTGAAAACTATATTTTTATATGTCATTTGCTTATAGAAAAACATACGTTGTGCTGTACACGTATGAAAAAGTGCCCACTTCTACACATTATATGAAGAAAAGTAGTCATTTCTACACTCACAAAAAGTACCCACATTTACGCGTACGTACGAGTAAAAAAAAAGTATTTTACGTTTTCTATACTTTGTGATGAGTAAAAAAATAATACTTTACGTTTACATATACTTTTAAAAAAGTTCAGTAATTCTAACAACTCTGCTTGCCTCAGACTGCGAGCCAAATACCCACTCAGAATATACCCATCAATGTAGCACAGTGCTCGTATCCCACGAGCCTTATGTCGTGTGGGTGTGACCATTGTAAAGTAGTAAAAACAGTGGCAAAGTTCCGAATAAGCATAATAATTAATAGTGCCAATTAATTTAGGCGCCCTTGGCACCCGGTTCTTTGGCACCATTCCTTCATAACAGCGTCAGGGTGCAATTGGCGTTTAGCGCCTTTTTCTGGCGCCTTGCCATCACGAATTGTTAGTTAGGCGTAGTGATGGAAAAGCGCCAAGAAAGGGTGCCAAGCACCAATGACAAACTCGCTCCATTTGAAAACAGGCCATAAAGTGCAAAGGGTCCCATTAAAAGAGAGCGCAAAGCGCCAAGGGCGCCATGGCGCTGATCAGAAATACGGTGCCAGGTGCCAAGGACACAGCAGAGAAAGGGCACCAAGCGCCAATGGCACCACGTTGCGGCGCCCTTTGGCGCCCTCAAATGGCGCCAGCGCCATGGCGCCATTCCATCACTAGTTAGGTGAAGTAATCAGCAGTTTCATGCATCATCAGTTATGGGTTTGAAGAGTGCCCAATATATTTCTGTATGGGTATGCAAAGAGTGTTGCTGTTGGAGCCTTGAACTTTGGCTGACACTACTATTACCCATTTAGCCGTGAAATATGTGTTTGTGCTTAGATTTTTGCGGAGTTCACGGAAAATTCGCATTTTTCCGTGGAATTTGTGTCAGATCAATGTCAATTGATTCAGGTGAATTTTTCATGCTTGTAAGTTTTTGTCATGAACACGTATCTTATACACTACTCATAAGTAACGGATTGTGGAAAACGTCATGGAAACATCGAGCTCGCTTTTACCGGATCGACTGCATGGACTTACCGAAAATGTTACCATAACCCGAAGAATAAACTCACATGAAATATTTCGAGCCAATATATTTATCCTTCAGTGAAAACAAACCGAACTATGTAGGTATATAAAAATATATCAATAATTAATTATATAAAATATTGAAGTATATATATATTTTTTTAAATAACTTTCTGTGTATTATTCATATTGGATATGGTAGATTTCAGTGTAAAGCGTGCAGACGGTAGACTAAACATGTAATCAGTTTCAGTTATCACTGCAAAAAAATCTCAAAACAAACTAAAGCTGATTAACACACTTTTCAAAAAATGCGTCAAAAGCATCAACTTTATCCGCTGATAACAATATCTTCATTACACCGCTTGAAGCTTCTGGGGACAATTTCTCTCCCAGTCGAGTGATTGACGACGATAGAAACTCACAACTGATTAGAGAATTGCCATGTTAATAGTTGACTATTTGACAAGTATTTTTGCTCACCTAGAATATTACTCATACCTAGGTAACTTAACTTGTCATGTGATGATCCAATGATACCGTATTTCTTCTAATAGAACGGCGCCGTTCTATTTTTTTCGTCAACTTTTTTACCTGCCCTTCTATTGAAGGTGCCGTTCTATTGGAGGCTGCCGTTCAATTTTTTCGTCAGACTTTTTCACACGATTTTCATTTGAACCTAGTATTTTTAGTGAGACATGAGCAACATTTTAATATCAGAGCATCAATTTAAACAAAACCAAATGCGGAATCGAAACAACCCCTGAATCATAGTTCTGAACACCGTTGATGTTCGCACCACCAATTTTCCAAATACCTATATTTGTGTTTTGGCACTCGTTCAACGTAATTTCTACCTGCCGTTCTATTGGAGGTGCCGTTCTATTGGAGGCTGCCGTTCTATTATTTTCGTGGATGTGAAAAAGTGCCAAAACCTGCCGTTCTATTGGAGGTGCCGTTCTATTGGAGGTATGCCGTTCTATTAGAAGAAATACGGTAATTTCACTTATCAGTTTTCACGTTTCTGTCCCCCAGTGAAATTGCGCCCAGGTCGCACTTATTTGTGCAAAAGTGTCATAACAGATCACAATGATAATGCCATCAATGTATTCTCCATCGATCACGATGTTCTCGTCATAATATTAAAAGACAAAAGATGCATGCATAATCAATCTTCAGCACGCATTACCTTTGTGCCTTTTCATAAGTCACAAAGGTTAAGTAACTCATAAATATATTTACTGAACTATATTGTGGCTAGGCTCCAATTCCACAGGTTGGCAAGTGACACTAAAAGAGGTAAAAGTTGAGTACACTTTTCAGCGGTTAGGGAATTTGCTAAGTTTACCTGCAAGAGAACAGGGGGCATTCCCACCTTCCAGACCCTGTAAAATGTCAAATGGCTGGTTGTTAAGTAAATATATAAAAAAATGTAAAATTTTACCATGCATCACTTTTGACACTTTGCAGTTTGCATTTCATTTGACATTTCACAGGGCATTTTTATGACTTTTGACACTTTGCATGCCATTTTCCAGGGAATTTTACATGTCTTTTGGCACTTTGCATGACATTTTACATTTTACACTGCATTTTACAGGACATTTTACACAGCCTGGTCATGGCACCTGAAAGGGAAGCTATTCTCATTAAAAATCTACTTACAACTATCACTCTATCACTTACGTTAAATACAACTTTTTCCGCCATCACTTTTCTTGTAACTTGTCTACTTATTAATAATTGTTACCGGAAAAATCAATGTGAATTTCACACTTTTTGATGCATCCTGAAGCCCGAAGGATGTGCATTAGGTACTTATTTTTATTTAATCATACATGCAAATTATGCAGATTTTTATCGATCAGGTAAGTCATATCGATCAGAAATAGGTGCATCAATTTTTTACGCATCGTGCAATTGAAAGTGACACCTCCCCCCGAAATGTTTCAGCGATTTCACTTTGTTATTATTACATGTGCAATAACGTTCCGAGTTTTTTTCCAAGCTGTGCGCATGGATAAAAATTTGACAGTGTTGAAAATTCAGTGAAACGGTATTTTTAATATAAAAAACCTAATTTTTACTCAGCTTCATAGTACCGACTTTGAATAGGTATAGGTGCGGCCACTTAAAGAGGCAAGTGACAAAATTCGGCAAGTGACATAAATAAAATATAAAGTCATGTGAATTTCTTTCCATGCGGAATGCTTGCAAAGTTGTTAAATATAAGCCTGGTGATATGTAGGTAAGTTTTTATCATTCATAAATTCACTTGTAAATAACTTTTGTGTTCACTTGTAGTACGATTGATTGTCCACTTAACACTTATCACTTTTGTTGTCACTTGTCCACTTGCTGAATTGCCACCTATACAATGTACATATTTATTTGCTTGAGAAGAATACAAAGCACTAGCATTATAAATGTTCTTCTAGAAACGGTGTTTCTTCTTTGAATAATTTTTGGAGTGTTTCTAATTAATTGGCAATACTTTGAGAATTTTTTGGTGGTGCAGATTGATATGTTTCAGATAGATTTCGAGCCTTGATTTTCTGTGAACAGTGCAGTTTTTGAGTTTTTATAGGTAGATAAGCATGTAAATACATGAATGTGGTCTGTTAAATTACACAAACATGTTTTAAATGCCATTTGTTAATGTTTAATTTTTTTATAGTATTTGTTTGTATGTTCAACGTTTAGCTGAACATACCAAAATATGTTGCGTGAGTATAGTGTATATCGATGAAATAAAATAACCATCACATTTGCCGATATCTGAAAAATACAAAGTCCATCTAAAATTTATTTTCTAAAACTATCTTTCCATCACCACAGTTCATGCACACTGCTGTAAACTCATAATTATTTCATGCCTATGCAATACGCATGCCGGCCGTGTGAAAAGTGAATAGACCCGGTAAATACCTGGGAAATAGCTGTGTGTCAATCGGGAACGGTGTAAAATATGACTCTATCTAAATCTGTAACCTTGACTTTTGAGTCAATCTGAGATCTGTTTATGTCAGATATCTTATTTAAGTGTGCCGACATTATTGAGTGACAACTGTGAAATTATGGATTGAAACGTTATTGACATTTGACAGGAGAAATCAGTTATCACTAACCCAGTTATGTTATCGTAGTAGGTATGTTGATCGGGATATTGATATCTTTAGTATTTGAAGAGCTATTGGATGTGACGTCTTTAATAGAGAAAGACAGTTAAACATCCATTCATAGCCACAAATAAAGACCAAAATGTATCATTTATGTTGTTGCTTTTTGTTAAAAATATTCTTCATTGGGGAGGGGATATAGGTATGTTGCCTGTGTTTCACACAGGCAAACTGGAGCTTTTCCAAATGAATTTTTGTCCATTTGAATATTGATCTGGGTCGAAAACCATCTGACAATAAAATCGAATCGAAGTAACACACAAAATATTCCAAATGCACATCCTCTGAGGTATCACTAAATCCCTAAATCCTCGAATAATACCACGGAGGAGTTATTTTTTGTCAGATTTTGAGGGGATGGTATTCAAGGGGGGGTGGGTTAAGGGGGTTTTAGTCGAGGATTTAAGGTATTTGCATTGTTACAGAATCTTTCTCCAACTCCGAGAAGTTTTTGAAGTGTTTTTTTAGAAGTAACAATTTTTTGAAGTAACAATAATACATAAAATTCCCTCAATACAGTGTCAAATTCATCATGCCTTCAACACTCCTGCAAAATGTAATCTACTTCATAACATTGAAAACACTATTCCTAATTTTACCAATTAAAAGCAACATTATCTGCAACAAAAACACAGAATTTCAATGCGATTGCAGTTTTCCTGATTATCAAGGATGTGCTTCATTAATTCAGGGAAATAATCAATGGATTTTGGTCGTTTCTGTGAAATTTTCCTCGTGTTATGGAGCTGTTTCAGAAGACCATTTGAGAAGAAAGATATCTGAATGGATTATGCAGGTTAATTTTTGTTATTTTAGTAGTTGTTGTAGTGAAATAGTTGAGTATATAAGTAGCCATAAATGTCCATTCACAATTAAAACAAAGAAATGTAAAATGTGAACTTGTTAAAAATTGCAATGAATATCCACAGACACTAAATACAAATTATTTTGATAGGGGAGTTCTCTAATGGGTAGGGGGCGGGCAGCGTTTTCATCATTTCATCACTTCTGGCATGGAAAAATTTAGTTAAATTTTTTTGCACCAATCATCTGCATCAGAAAAATTTAAAAAATAAGTTTAACATTATTCGGATGCAGATCACTGATGCTAAAAAAAGTATACACTAACAGACGTATTTAATGACAAATTACTCACATAAGCTTGATTGACTTTTGTTACTACTAGCACAATAGAGCCAGAGATGACACACCCATTAATTATGTTGTTGTAACACTACATAAAATAAAGTCATTTACTGTTGCGAGCTTTTACTACAAATGAACCTCAGCCTACTGCTAGAGTATTTTTTCGTTATTAGGGATTTTTTTTGTTTTGAATTTGGACTGCCCGAAAGAACTGCCTTATCTGACGAATCCTTTCAAATTTTGGAACTTTTCAAAATTCAATTTTTGTTCTCAAAACCCAAAACAATATGCAGGAGTGTTCCATGGCTCTACATTGTGACGAGCTAAAAGAATCTGTCACAAGAAAAGATGTGATTTTGTTGAAGTTGAATTGCAACAAAGCAGGGGGAGGATTCACTTTTGTGGTTGACATTGGCAGAAAATCAAGTAAATCGAGGGAAAAACACATGAAATTTGATGGGAGATTGGTGCAAAGTGACCTCATGAGGGCTGATAAAATTGTGAAGGTCGGCTTGTGTAAACATGTGTGAATACAGTATTTCTTCGAAATACCACCCCCCTCGAAATACCCCCCTCGTTCAACCCCCCGGAAAACGCCCCTCAAAAATTTCACTCTGAAAAAACCCCGCGGGGTATTTCGAGGAAATACGGAATTTAGTTTACCTAGATACGGAATTCAGGTCGGAATAGACTGGCTGTATTTATCACTCGGTGCTTGCATAAACTGACTCGGTAACTTCTTGAAAAGTGAAAACTCATGATAGTTTTTTTTAAATGATGTCCTTTTAAGACATTTTCACAATCATTGTTTGTATGTATTCACTTGCCCTTGACAAAAATCGACATCATGAAAATGTCATAAAGTGTCACCATTCTTTCAAACTTTCTTTCATTCTTTTATATAATTCATTTTTATTTCCAAATTTCATTTTCCAGAAAGAGTCAGTTTACAAATTGAGTTTGCATAGACACTTTTGGGCACCATTCAACGGTAGTGACATCATTATCTGGAGTGCACTGCAAAAGATAGGTAATGTTAGATGTGGATCCTAGATTTACCTCAGGAAAAATACAAAAATGTTTATATACCTTATAGTGGTCTGTTGACTGCACTCTGAAGTCTATTCTGTGCAACCAAAATACAGCAAAGATTGCCAGCGGAATTCGGATCAGAAAATTCCATCAAAAGTGTGCCCACCGGATTTCACTTTTGGCGACAAATTTGTCTCTTCAGTTTTTATGTACACCCACATGCAACTTTTATTGAATGCAATTTGTATCCACTTTCAAGTATTGCCAATTGGACATTGCTGGAAATTTTTTAAACAAATTATATCTGAACATATTTCTATTCCATGGTCATTAATTCAAAAAAAAAATTTATCTTGCAACTTTCTGCCAATGAGATTAACAAAGTCGTGTCTTGTCTGGTAAGTGGATAAATGAGGAAACTGCATCTAGTTTCCAGCTGGAAAGTCACAAATACCGTATTTTGGTCTCATGCTTCATGTAGCACACGTTTAAAGTGACTCAGCTTGACTCAAATTTTGAAATTCGCAATTTGGAAATTGTGAGCCAATATTTTACTTTGGTTGAGTGCTTGCATGGAAACTCAGCTTGTACCAATTTCTCAAGTGCATAAGTGACAAGAAAAGTTGAAAGTGTTACTGGTAAGAAAGATAAAAATATCACCTCAGGTTGGGTATATTATAGTCTATATAGTTTTTGCTTTCTTCACTTAAACATACTGAAATTTAAAAACACTTACTATAAACATACCCTTTTTTCTGACACATTTTTTATTGTGTGCTAAACTGAAAGTTTGTATCACACAGGTTTTGGAGTCTAGAGAACACTTGCTGACTACAGAGTTTGGTGGGGAATTAATCAGCACTAAGATGATAAAATTACAGGTAATTAATTTATGAAGTGACAGCATCTTACACGGTATTAGATTTTTTTGGTATGCGACTAGGGTCTTCTTGTTCTCATTTCTTCGGTCGACCCACTTCTTTTCTTCTGTAAAAATCATGACTGATCTGCAACAATTTCAACACTAAATAAACAGCAAATCAACCAAGGGTTAACCAACTATAGAATACCAAGTTTTTTTTACCACACTCGACAACACATTTACAAACCCATCACAACTACAAATGCAGGCACCAACAACTCACACAAAGCAGATAAAAGATTTCCCCAGCCCACAAAAGACATCCCACAACAATGATACAACACAAATTGTCAAATCCATACCAAATCAGCAAGCTGTGAATCCAGGGCCAATTTTGGCGCTTTTCATGTTCATTATGTATGTAATGATTGTGTGCATGGCTGCATGTGTCAGGATAAAATGTGTCAGGTATGTTTTTTGTTAGCCCAGATACCGCGTTTGCTTGAAAAATTCCCCCTCTTGAATACCCTCACCCCTTGAATAAATACCGTTTTGGGCTTGAAAAATCCCCCCCCCCCCCCTAATAAGTCCCATCCTCAAAGTCTGACAAAAAAAAATTTCCCATGTTAATTTTTCAAGCAAATGAGATAGGTATTTTATTTATAATATTTATTTTTATATTTAAAAAAATTCTAGTTATACCTGCTCACTTCCTAATCACAAACAATGAACCTAATTTCATTGAATTGAGAGTTGAATTTATTTTCTTTAAAATCAGCTCCCTGTCACTGCAAACATTTACCAGTTTAGAAGAATCACACTCTAATTTCAGAGACAAAATCTTTGGAATACAATATGACTACATGCCAGCAGAGACAATTATAGTGGATGAGCAGCCAACAGAAAGTGAAAACTGCAGAAAAAGTCTAAAAAGAGAAAAAAATTCTTGTCACAAAAGTGAGCCTACAATACCTGAAGATCATGTGACAGAGTCAAACACAACATTTTTGGATGAATGCCAACCTCCAGCCAGAGAATTGGCTCTGATGAGGCTTGATCAAATTGAAAAATCTTTGATTTTTGATGAAAATGATGAAAACACATGCGATGAAAATGGAAAAGTGGTGCAAAATGATGGTGGGGCGAATGTTTTGCGGCATAGCATGTGTTTAAACACGATAGAGATAGGTGAGTGAGTACTTGACGTTTTTGGTATATTCTGGGGCCTGTTCCGCAACTGGAGAAGTCAAAAACACTTTGTGAAGTGAGATGTGAAATGGCACGTAAATTGGCAAAAGCGGAGTGAAATGAGAAGTGAATTGATATATAAAATGGGCAAAGTGAAGTAAAATGAGAAGTGATAAGTGAATTGAGAAGTGAATTGATAAGTCAAACGGTAAAAGTGAAGTAAAATGAGAAGTGATATGTGAATTGAGAAGTAAAGTGGCACTTGCGGAACTTGCATCAGTGCTCATGTTTATATTTACCGTATTTCCTTGAAATACCCCCCCCCCTCGAAATACCCCCCCCCCTCGAAATACCCCCCTCAAAATCGGCACTATGAATTTGTGGTCCGGGAAATGCACAACAAACGTTCAACTCACTTACTGTCTTACGTTAGAACATCGTTTATACCATATACATCCTTATATAAGGCTGTAAAAACTTGTTGCATTTTTCACATTTTTCTCTCAAAATTCTCACTCTGAAACGATCACCCCCCGGGGGGTATTTCGAGGAAATACGGTAAATACCTATATTATTTTCATATCTTCACCCTGTTAATGTCTCATTTAATAATTAGATGAAGTGTTATCTACCAACTGCAGTAAACAGTGAAATTTACCATATCCGATCTGAATGAAGGAGCGTTTTCAAAAACTTTCGCATCACATCAAATTTTTCCACTGTGGGTGAATCTAGTGAACAATTAATCATGTAAATAAGAATACGGTCTTTCAGGAAGGCAATCATTCTGTGTAACTATTTTAAAAATTTTCAGGCGACCACAATATTCCACATATTGGTCAGGAAAAAGACAATGTCCTGCTTGTGGAAATGAATGGGCGTGAAAAAAGTGAACAAACTGTATCATTGAAAAAAGGTCCACTTCACGCTGATCACGTATGTCACTTACTCATTTCACTTTTTGTAAAATAAAAATTTGTAAAAAAATATTTGTAAAACTTATGCAGGAACGCAGTCTATCAACAGATATCGATTCAATGAACACCGTAATTCACATTCGAAATGAAAATGTGAACAGTGCACAAACGGTGCCAAATAACTTCGAAAATCATAATTACAATTGTGATGATAATATTTGCAGCATTGACAGCTTATCATTAACTAAAACAGATGAAATTTCACCGGAGAAAAAAATGGTGCTTCACAGTTCTATGGAGGATGATCAGAGAAGCTTCTATGATAATGTGTAATATTGTATTTAAAAACATGATCGATTTCTCGAACACAATAAATTATCGAATAAATCCCATGGAGAATTGTCATTTATAAGAGTTTTAGATTGGAGAGTTATCGAAGGGCAGTAACCAGTAAGGTTCAATCGGGATCCCGATCCCGAATCCCGGAAAATTTCGGGATTTAACAGTCTAATCCCAATCCCGAAATCTCAAAAAAACGAATTCTGATCCCGAGCCCGGGCCCGAAAATTTTTAAATCCCAGTCCAGATCCCGTGATCCCAGTGCAGATACCGGAAAAATTACTGAAAATGATTTAAAAAAAACTTTTTGCACTAAGAAATGCGAATGGAAATCACCATTGTGCAATTTATGCCACTTTTATGGTATACAGGTGTATTTTAGACCATTTTTCTGGCAAATCAGAGAAAAACCTCTAATATCAAAACAATCTCCAAAATCCCGATCACGAAACCCCAATCCCAACAAATAAATTCCGTTTGAAATCTACCGAAAGCGTACCCCCAGCGCGGTTCCGTGAAGGGCTGTTTCACAAAAAAAGAGAAGGGGGTTACGTAAAGCAACGAATGCTTCACGCCCGAAACGTTAGTTTTCACATTTCCGAAAAAAATTATTTTTCAACGATAACGTCAGTGTTTTCTTCAGAAAAATGTGGGATAGTGTGCTATTTTTTCGTTCCTTCACAATAATTGTGAAAAAAGAAACTAACTCAAATACTCTGCACATTTCTCGCGTAAGACCATAAATACGATTTCTCCGTTTAGGCCCTTCTCTTCAATTGTATTCCTTCAAAATTCATTATTTTAATAATGATGTGATAAGCAAGATCACTGATTTCTATCAAGTAGGTAAGTCAAAGTTAACCGAATTTTCCAAAGGTATAAACATAAGTGTTTCCTTGTTAAAGTTATGCATAAAAATAAATAATCGTGTTTCTTCATTTTTCTCACAAAAGAATCCATATCCAATGTTATCAACCATAAAAGGCAGTCATGGCAAAAAAATCTAACTTTTCATTTCCACTCGATATTTTACAATATGCAGTTTTGGCAGACATTGGCACTTGAAAAATTAGCACCGAAATGTAAAATTAGGCAAAATGTGCAAAATTAGGAGAGAAAATGAGTGCATATACATTGGGAAAATGAAAGCAAGGTATCTCTGTAAGTTGACGAGACTGATTAGGTAATTCCCGACTTAATATTGTCAGAAATTCAAGAATCAAAAGCGTTGCTGAAGAAAAATGGCGGAAGAAAGATTCAAATGAGCAAAACGATATCAGAAAATGGGAAATTTATAATTTTTAAATACGGTAAATATATTTATTGCATTCACACATTGTACTAAATGAAGAAGAAAAATGTAAATTAATTATGCTCATTAAGTAGCATCATGCCCATCGAAAAGGATCATTTGATGATAAAGTTTTAAATGCATCCGTAGTAGGTAAGACAAGACATTGTGCAAAAACAGTCTATTTACATAAAATCTGAGAAAAACAACAAAAAATTTGTAAAAATAACAAAATTTACAGATGTCATCGTTACGCACTGCGCGCAGTTACCACAAAAATACTAGGTAAATATATGAAAAATGAGTTCATGATGCACGTGAATTAGTGACGTGTTACTTAATGTGAAGTGAAACTTCACAAGTACTCACAATGATACTTCACACCCCTTCACAATGCATCACACACCCATTTTCAGTCTATGATTGCAGCTAGGATTCATCAAATACTGATATTTGACACATCAATAAATTACCAGATAACTGGGGAACAATTCATTCAAAATGATGAGCCACGATGTGCACACAAAGGCAGTCGACAATATTGCAATCTCATTGAATTACTCAACAAAGACCAGGACCCAAATTCGATTTGAATATAAGGCGCACGTGAGGTGCACACTTACCGTATTTACTCGAATAATTCTCCTGGGGAACTTTTCGTCTGAGTTTTTCACTGGGAGAATGGATGTCATTTTTAGTGATTATTGGGCGGGGGGTTGTGCTTTTGCCTTATTTGTTGACGTGTTGAAGCTGACTATCAAATTATTATCTTTTTCGCATCAAATACACTTTACACTTTCAAGCAATAGTTGCTTTCAGTTTATTTTGAGGGGGGGGGTATTCGAGGGGGAATCAAGAAGGAGAAGGAATTCAAGAAGGAATCATTCAATGGGGGTAATTATTCAAGAGGGGGGATTATTCGAGTAAATACGATAACTGCGTGTAGGGCGCCTTACATACACTCATACACTTAAATTGGGATTGACCCCAGCGCAGCACTCATTCATTCTCCGCCCTAACCAACGGGTGATAAGGATCCATCATGTGCAGGGCGCGTTCCAATTCGTGACTGCGCCGCGACAATTGGCTGTAGCTGTCTTGCAGCGTTTTCTGGTACTTTAGAATCTGCAATGTTGGGTTACGGTAGAATGAGGGGATTATGGTAATGATTGCGAGTTTTTTGATTATTGGTGGAAAAGGATTGGAGATGGATGGTGGGATGGGAAGAAACCATTACACGGCAGGATAGACGATAAAATTCCCAGCAATAAAAAATACGCAAAAAATTAAATAGGTATAATAATAGGTAACTACTAAGAAGTAAGTTCCAAGTGTTGATAAAGAAGTGTAACATTTCCTGCTTGTGCTCATCTCAACATATTTATATAAATATTTGGGAACAGTGACCTTTCCACAAAATGCATTTGGACAGGAACAGAATTTTCAAAAATTCCAATCTTCTCCCCTAAAAATAAAATAAAAACAAAAAACAACAACCAACTTTCTCCCTATCCCCCTGCCAGCTTGCCCTTTCCTCCCCCAAAGTGTGCATTTGCCTGTCCAAGGCGCCGCGCAACCCCCCAATTTCATCCCGCATACAGTCCAATTCTTGGCGCAAACTGGCGTCACTGGCGCTGGCGCTGGCGCCAGCTGCAGAAACAGAATTTGGCGTCACGTTGTGGCGCTTGGCGCCGCTTTTGGCGCTAGCGGCTCCGTGATTTTGAGGCGAATTGTGTTGCATGTGGGATGACTGTGCGGGGGGGGGGTTGTTTGAGGGGGGTTTCTTTAGCAGGGGGGTATTTGAGGGGGGTGATTCATTGTTGTATGTTGGACTACCATAGCGTGGAAGGAATTTTTCATTTAATATTACAATTACAATTGAAACTTGAGTGACTTTTTGCTAAACTATCGTAGTGAAGGAAATAGTCGAATATGCACGCACCATCCTTCATGCGCACCCCGCCAGCTGTGCAGCGAAAGTTGGCACCGATCCAAAGAAACGTAAAATAGTTTTTTATAAAGATAATGAGTGAATGAAATGAATGAAATGACTTTAATGAAAAAATCAGCTGTGAAACGCTACCAATCCGTTTAATGAAATTGATGAACTTGAAACATAACCATTCGTATCTATCTGGTGCGAACTTGTACACGCGTACGTCACCGGAGTTAAGTTGTTGATTAAATTCACTAGATAGGCACACAAAAATCGTGCTATCAGTTGAAAATTCGAACAATAAAAAAGTCAACAAACAATTTACCTCCCCAAATCCGCTGTCCGGGCTGACCGGCTCCCCGCATTGTTTGCAGCACAGATTCTGATGTCTCATTTGTTGATTTGGATTGTTCGAAGGATTCGATGAAATTCGCTCGCGCGCGGAAAATAATTGCCGCTCTAATTGTTTACACTGGAAAAAGTATGTAGAATTTTAAAGAGGAAATTAAGACTTCAATGGAGGGAGTTATTCTAGTGGGTCTTATTCAAGGATATACTGTACTTATACTTTACCGAATATATTTTTCATACATGTGACGTAATGGGGGGTAGTTAGGTATTCTATTCTAGGGGAGGAGTTACTCACTTACCTACCTACATGGTGAGATTTGAGGGGGGGGGGAGTTTCTTGAGGGGGCATATTCGAGGATATACGGTAACTATTTAGTTCCCCCAAAATCCGATACCCCCTAAAAACTGACCATTCTCTGAAGACCCAATTTTTCCGCACTAGCGGTTTGCAGTCGCAATTCCAAACTAGAATTAGCATCCCGCAGTTTCTGAATTTCCGTCAATAGACGCTGCTCGTTTCTGTGTATCAGAAAAAATCAGAGATTATTTTTTATATTGAAAAATGACAGAAATCAGGTTCGGTCAAGTCAAGGTCCCAGTACCACCAGACCATGTAAAATGTAAAATGTCATGCAAAGTGTCAAAACTCATGTAAAATTCCCTGTAAAATGTAAAATGTCATACCAAGTTGCAAAAGTAATGTAAAATGCCCTGTAAAATGTAAAATGTCATGCAAATTGTCAAAACTCATGTAAAATTCCCTGTAAAATGTCATATATCATATCAAGTTGCAAAAGTCACGTAAAGTGCCGTGTAAAATGTCATATATCATATCAAGTTGGAAAAGTCACGTAAAATGCCCTGTAAAATGTCAAATGTCATGCAAAGTGTAAAAAGCCATGTAAAATTCCCTGTAAAATGTCAAATGTCATGCAAAGTGTACAGAGTTATGTAAAATGCCCTGTAAAATGTCTAATTTCATGCAAAGTGCCAAAAGTCAGTAAAATGCCCTGTAAAATGGCAAGTTGGCAACACGGTTGCCCTTCACTGTTCAGCTACTGGAAAAAGGAAAATGGAAAAACGGAAATAGAAAGGTAAAAACTTTTCTGTTGCCGGTAAATGGCAAGGTAAAATTTTTCCGCCACTGGAAAACGGAAAATTTCAAATTTTGCTTTCAGAAAGCGGAAAGTTGACACCAATTTAACTGAATCATAACTCAAAAATCACCTGTCCGCCTGCTGCAACTGATATTGTATATCGGCCAATTCAGTTTGCAATCGATTTTCTTTTTCTCTATATACCCGAATAATAACCTCTTCATTTTGTTCCATCTGTTCGCGTAATGAGGCGAGTGCGGAATCGCGTTGAGTTATGGCTGCCTGAAAATTTATTTATTTTGTGTTTTTTTGGCATTTTTGGGGGGTTGTAGTATATTTTAGCGACACATTGTAGTTCGAAGTATTTATGTGAATGTAAAATTTGTGTTGTAAGTTAGACCAACTAGTTATCTAAACCCACTAGTCATAAAGACCCACCAGTCATTAATTTTTACCCGCTAGTCATCTTTACCCCTAATTCACTGGGAAATAGATGACTAGCGAGGGGGATTAGCATGGCATGGTGGATTAGCGGTACTGGGTTTCCATGATTATTAAAGTAAATAACACAGGCTGCGGTGCATGTGCACTCACATTGTTTTGGTTACTCACTTGATACCACTAATATATGATAAATTGAAAAACTAAAATAATTAACAACTGATTTATCAATTCTTCAGAAAAATTGAGCAGTATCAAATGAATAACAAAAACAATGCAAGTGCACATGCACCACAGCCCTCACTATGTACTCTAATAACCATGTAAACCTGCTGCTGTCAATCCCCATGCAATGCTAATCCTCCCACTAGTCATCTATACCCCCGATTAGGGGGCATAGATGACTAGCGGTTATAGATCAGTAATGGGTAAAAATACTTGACTAGCAGATCGACTAGCGGGTTTAGATGACTACCGGCACACGATCAGGCATCCTAAAACTTGAGTCAGAATCGGGTTGCTGAAAAAAAAGTTTTAGGGCTAATTCACATAAACGGAATAACAAAAATTCAGCTTTGCACCACAGGGTTGCTTCAAGAGGTAATGGTAGGCCTACACTGTACATATGCCGAAATAGTAGTATACGCGTCAACCACACTTAAAAAAATACCAAATAAAGTCACCTCCATCTCAGTGACCACATCCTTGTGCCTATCAACATGGCCCAAATTATGGCTTTTGACTCTCCTTTCTGACGCCTGTAAATTCGACGCTTCCCCACCGAAATTCGCGTAAATTTGCTGTTGTTGGTGGGTGAAATTCTGCGCCTGACTGTGATGGTTCGGCTGCGATTTCGGTCTGGTTTGATGTTTGCTGGGGCCCGGGTCTATTGGAGGGGGTTCCGCTGGTTGGGGGTGAATAGCGTCCTGAGAGGGGGGTTAGACTTTGGGACTTTAGGGGTTAGGGGGTTGGATTTGGATTTGCATGTGGAATTTGCAAAATTATAACTGTGGTAGATGAATTTTTATGTTTGGGTTTATAACGATTAATAGCTTTGCCTTCAAATTCAAGCTATGGAAAAAGCACAGTCCATTTATAATATCACTAAATATTAAGTACATAAAAGTATCACTAAGTATATAAAAGATTATTTATGTGTAAAATCTTGAGGTGGGTATACTTTTACTGATATTTTCAGATACCGATAGCTTGAAATATCGATGTAAAGACAGTGTTTATAGATATTTAGGATATTTTAGGATATTTTCACACTCTCAAATTCATTGTCAGAAAGAAATTGACCTGGTCATATACACTATTGTGCATATAAGCCGTCCTATTTTCAGCTGCTTTAATTGGCGCTGCGCCAAAAACAGCACTTTTGGCATCGGTCCCAATTTTTCCCACAGCACCAGTTTTTGCATTGCCATCGGATTTTTTGAAGGCTCTATGCTGTCTCAACTCTTGTTCACTTAAATGTTCCATCAGTAAATCGACAAATTCAGGGACTAAATCTTCATAATCTTGCTCGCCGGGGCCTTTGGGAAAACCGGTTCTGCGTGTGGGCGGAGTTTATTTTTGATAAAATATTTTTATTGAAATTTAAAAACTGAAAAGTTCTATAAAATGACAGACCTAACAGGATGTTGTGACCGTGAACGCCCAGCAATCATTGCATTGTTATTGTTGTTTGAAATTTGGCTACTATTCGCGGTCGTCTTTGACTGTGATGAACGCGACTGTCGATCGCTGGAGCGGGCTGAAAGTTTAAAAAAATTGATAGCTATTTGAAAAAACGCGTTGGAAATTTTACAGGTCGAAGAACCGATATCACTTGATTAAACCCACAGTCACAAAAAACTGGCGAATATGGACCTTCAATGGGATTTATTCAAACAAATACGGCATGGCATAATTCAAATACACTGGCCACCAAAAAACAACCCCACTAACCAAAGCCTTCCCCACTGTGTCTATTACTACTGTTTTTACTTTCTGTCTTATTTTCCCTACTGCTGGGCGCGGCGTAACTCCGCCTTTGTTGGGGTGCCGCGCCGATATTTTGAAGCTCCGCCCACTCGGGTGACAAATTGGCCGCTTCTTGTAGTTGGCTGGAAATTTTGGGGTTTTGGGGGATTAGAGTGGGATTGCTAGATCGTATAATTAAATTGCTCTGCAAAAAAACTGGGAGAACCCCAAAATATATGAAAATGTATTTAATAAATATATTTTTGTCTCAGCAATTAAATATAATTATTCCTATCTCGGAAAACCAGGAAACATCTTTAAAAAAACAAATGTAAGATTTGATTACTGAATTATTGACAGTTTGCATGTCAATTAGCAAATTTGTGTGACATTTTACATTACATTCGACACTTGACACATAACACTGTGCGGGGCTGATATCAGATTTACTGACCGATTGGGGGGTGGGGTTCATGAATATTAGCCAAACATTTTACACCAGGATAGGATAGCTGAGAGGCGTCTGTGAAACATACATAGCTGGAGCATTTTGGGGGGGGGGGTAACCCCCCCCCCCGCAGACCTACTACACCGTTGCATTACGCAATCACAAAAATGAGTCAAATCCCCCAAACCAACACGATCGCGCTTCTGCTCGATGGAGTTCGTTTCCCCTGTTGATTTTCCTGCTCCCCAATATTTCCTTGAGAAATGGCACTATTCGGCTGGTTACGGTAGCCGGGATTATGGTAATCTATACCCGAACTGAGGCGATTTTGCGAAGTGCGTGAGGGAGACCGTTTCCATACGCCGCGGTGGGAAGATGACTGAAAGATGATGATGAGTAAAAATTGATGCTAATTTGAATAACAGCTAATTACACATAGACATAGACAAGTTTAGACTTACACAAGATAGACTTGCACATAGACAAGTTTGTGTAGCGGTGCACTTAATCGACCAATAATAATCCGTTTATTGATATTTATTACCAGTTTTAGGTATTACCAGTTTTTGTGTAAACCTATTCTTTACTACGAACCTTCCTGAAAATTTCTGGCGAAAAAATAAACCCAATCTCAAATAGGTCCCCTCGAAATATCCCCTCAAAATTTGCACTCTGAAAAAAAAAACCCGGGGGTTATTTCGAGGAAATACGGTACTCGAATTGATACCCAGAGTGTTTTTTATTTGGCAGTTGATAGGATAGATACAGATATCAACTACCGCACTTAAATTGTCATTTTATCAAATAAAACACCAAAAACTCACGCTCAAATCAAAGGCACTTTTATTCAGCGGCTTTTCTCCACTCTCCGAAGGCCAAAAACCAGTTTGACCCCCCTCTCCAAAATTTCTGCTTTGACCCCCCAAAACTTGGGCACTGGGGCCGAAATTCTGATTTCCTCGGAGAACGTTATCTCCCAAAGATTTGGCACTTTGCCTGCCATCGTCTGCCGATGACAAATTTGTATTTTGGGACATAAGTTCCTGGGAATTTAGGGCTGTCTGCGAGCCGGGGCCGGGAGTTACTCGTTGCGGTTTGGGCCGCACTAATTGGGAACTGGAATCCTGAAATTGGGGGAAGTGATGTGTTGATTTGTTACATATACTCCAGTGACTTTACACCTTGCACGCAGGGTTCACACTGGAAGCGTGCCAACCATATTAAACACGTGTGATTTTCATGAAAGATGAAAAAATCATCTTGATAATGAAGATAATGACTTTATGCTCAAGTTAAAAAAACAATGAATTTATTGTCTCTTTTATGACAATGTGTAATCACTCTTGACATGCTCCCAACGTGAAAAACATAAATTGTCACGACACTGGAATGTACGGGAGATGATACATACATTACATTTTTTGTTTTACAAGAGGGGAGGGTCATAACCACCTTCCCGGTGACGTCCGGCACCCTATTTTTGATCTTACTTGTGACACCCTATCTCCAGTTCTAGGGCGCGCCAGAAGCTGAAACTTGGGGTAGGTATTGGTGCAACCCCCCTCTACTTCGCATGAATTTTGGGGGTCGCGGCGACCCCTCTCTGGGTGCGTCGCCCAAAGTGCAAATTTTTTTTTGGCTTTTTTGGTGTCCCACAGCAGGTCCGGCACCCGCTGATTTCTGAGCTGTGGGAGGGGTATAAATCTAAAATTTTGGGGATGCGTTACCAACACCACTCCCCTACTATACACTATTCAATAATGTGAGATAAATGTGAAAAAGTTCTAAAAAATTCTCTTATTCTCTAAAAAAACACAACTCTCCAATAGATGGATGGCAAAAAAGTCACTTTTTGGAACTTTTTCATTAGACACTTGAAGAGCTGGTTTAGGATACTTTAAGGGGAAGGGTTTAATGTTTCAAGTTATGTAAAGAACCATACCTCTAAAATGCCTGCATCGCGAAATTTACTTAGGTTGAATTTTATGACATCATAATGACATCATCGCAGGAACAAAAATTTACAAAATTTAAACTTTGAAATTCCCCCCAAGTAAATTTTGCAATGCAGGCATTTTAGAGGTATGGTTCTTTACATAACTTTAAACATCAAACCATTCCCTTTACAGTATTGTAAACCAGCTCTTCAAGTGTCTAATAAAAAAGTTCCAAAAAGTGAATTTTTTGTCATCCATCTATTGGGGAGTGGTGTTTTTTAGAGAATAAGCGAATTTTTGAGAAATTTTTCACAATAATCTCACATTATTGAATAGTGTATAGTAGGGGAGTGGTGTTGGTAACACATCCCCAAAATTTTAGGTTTATACTCCTCCCACAGCTCAGAAATCAGCGGGTGCCGGACCTGCTGTGGGACACCAAAAAAGCCACAAAAAAATTTTGCACTTAGGGCGACCCACCCTGAGAGGGGTCGCCGCGACCCCCCAAATTCATGCGAAGTAGAGGGGGGTTGCGCCAATATCTCCCCCAAGTTTCAGCCTTTAAGGCGCCCTAGAACTGGGGATAGGATATAAGAAGTAAAATAAAAAAATGGGTGCCGGACGTGACCGGGAAGGTGTTTACAACTTCAAAGCTTCAAAGCAGATCTTCAAAAACAAAGGGGAATTTCAAAAATAAAGTGTCAATCTATTGACGATGATTATAAAATTATTGTTGCACAAAAAAAAAAACATTTTTACCTCTTTTCTGGGAGCCACCCCGCTAAATGGCATTAAACGCGCTGGCGGCGGCAGGGACCTGGGTAAAAAATGAGTATAAAAATATGTAAAAAACGTTTAATTGAAATTCGATATTCAATTTGCACATAGGAATGGGAATTTTCAGTGGCATTTCTTGCAAAAAGTAAATAGGTAGAAATTTTCATCCACTTGTTTTACAGCTGCACATGGGCTACCTATGGGCACATGGCTAACTATGGTCGACCAGCAGATAGCTATGATTATAAAAATCATCATAAATAAATTAATAGCTCATGATTATTTACGTGATAATTCCATCATTTCAACCAGATTACTAATACTGGTATTTTTGGAAAACGTAAACGTAAACGTAAATACCTTTTCCAAATCAAAAGTATAAATACTAAAACGTAAGGTATTTTTAAAATACCAGGGAAAACGTAAAATAAAATGTAAACGTAAAAATTACATTAAGTGCTTACATTATCAGAGAATACAAAAACACAATGTTTTTTACAACATTATGGATGTTCATATGATCTCCATCAACATTTTCTGCTTCAATACCTGTATTTTATATATATTTAGAATCATGGGATTGGGATTGGAGTTTACATTTTGCGTCGTTGTCAACTACTGGGTGTAGGGCCATATGGTGCCAATTCCGTAACAGGAGAACTAAAAAAAAATATGAGTGAGAAGTAACGGCAAGTTGAATGGCAAGTAAAAATTTAAAGAAAAATAAATTTTTAAGTTGAATGGGGAGTTAAAAGACAAATGGTCAGTCATGAGAAAACACTAAAAATGTTTCGACTTTTTATTCGCATTGCAGTTCTCCCTCACAAAAATACTTTCCTTCAACTTTTTACTTTTCACTTGCAAATTGGTGTTTGAGTTCTCCAATTGCGGAATTCAAACTCTTCAACATTAGAACATGTTGAACTCATCATAATACACTACATTCGTCAAACAATATGGTTCTGTGTAGCATATTTTTACGTTTTCTCTGGTACCGGGGTAATTGTGCCAGGAAAACGTAACAAAACGTAACGGTATTTTTGGAAAGCGTAAACGTAAACGTAAGTATAAATACCCGAATAACCGGGTATTTCGGGTAAACGTAAATACATTTTCGCAACTCTGATTTCAACTTCATTCTCCAAGTGCAAATCGATTTTCACAGGCAGGTTTTATGCCATTATAGAGACACGGTTAAAATTGTCAGAAATTTTTTCTCCAAAAAAAATGTTTTAATTTACGAAAAACGCCGCACACAGAGGACGGGCGCCAGGGATATTTCGCCATCACTAAGGAATTCCCGAAGGAGCTAGATACCTTTGGCGCCAAAAATGAAGTGCTCAAAATTCAACACGAAACAAACACTAAACGAACTTATAAGGATCCGGTTGCGTTTTGGCAGTGCTCCAATATGTGTGTTCATAATTCGTGTGACCGTCACCGGGCGCACCATCGCTCACATTCATGGCGTCACTTTTTGTGACGGGATTTGCAGTTGTCGCTAAAGCCGATCGAGATTGGTGTCTGAATTTGTGAGAAGGGGTGAGAAGTTAAGACTGCTATTTAGGAGAACTGAACAACTTGTCAAAGTCATCTAAAATGCCCTGCAAAATGGCAAACTCGTTTGACATTTTACATGGCATTTTACATTACTTTGACACACTGCATGACATTTGACATTTTACCGGGAATTTTATTGAGTCTGGGAGTCGCACCAGTTGTGTATTTCTACTTTCAAGTCTTTGTCGAGGACCTACCGCCCAAATATAAACCGTATTTCATTGAAAAACCGTCCCCACGCCAAACCCAAAAAATAACCCCCGGGCCCGGGGGTATTTCGAGAAAATACGGTAATATCACAATATCAATAGTACATGACCATCTTACATTATCTGATAACCTGACAAGCTGTGTGTTGAACTGTTTACTTCCTAGTTTTCCAAATCACAGAAAACCCCACCATTACACCAAAACACATAAAACCCCACAACACAAACCTGTGTTTGGGCAAAGGAGGGGCCTCTGCTCTACCTTCCCCCTCCCCAGGCAAAACCATAGCCCTGCTTCCATAATCACTGAACCCTGAACTGTGACTTTGCGCCTGCATAGGAGCTTGATGCTGATTGGCTGAAGATTCAGATTGCCAATTGCTGATTGGCTGGGCGGTTTGATGTGAGCTGGGGGGTTGGGGGGTTGGTTTTGGGGGGTTTTAAGAAATTTTTAGAATTTTTTTTAAAACGAGACAAACTGGCCGTCGCCGGCCACCCCGCCACTTCCAAACGGCCAGAAACGCATTGGGAATATTTAGAAATCTCGAAAAATGACTAGAATTTGTCTTATCGATCTAAAAATGATACAATGGATTGTCCGGAGGTGTGTAAAAATATTGATATTTACTTTGCAGAAGTTGTTTCTGTTCTGTGACAGGATTTTTACTTACGCACAGTGATGTTCAAGTAATAAATACGAAATACGACATATATACACATTTGACCACTCAAAACAGCTGTGGCATTTATTTTTGCGTTTACCCATTCCTGGGTAGTTAATGTACATGGTCGGGCTGAAAAGTCCCCGGGCAGTGCTCGCCATTCACGCTAGGGGTAAGCTACGGTTATAAAATTTTAACACGTTAATATATCAGGTGTTTTGAGTTTTCACCCAAAATTTCACCCCTCTAGCTCCACCCACTGCGGAACTGTGCGGGTTACAATTTCGGTCATTTTGTACTGATGTACAAATGGTGCTCTAGCTCAACGCTGCTTTAAGTTGTGATCATGAAACTTTGGCTAGTGTAAGCCACCAGTGTTGGCAATGTGCCAGCACTAACCAACATTAGCTATGATATCATAAGCCTAGTCCATATTGCCATTACTGTCATTACTCTAACTACCAAATTCATCATTCTGCCTCTACGGTTGGTCAATACAGGTTAATACAGGAGGCGTTTTTCATGCACACTGCTGTTGAACACAGGTAATGTGTCCACTACAGATTAGTAATGAAACACAAATGAAATTTAATTGACATAATAATTTACTGCACATTTCAAAACAACACTAAAATCACTGCAATACAACATGATCTCAGATGATCACCAAAAACATCCATGACAGTTCCCACGTTTCTTGCACATCACCCTGATCTGCATATTAATTTTACCTTAATAGCAATGATGTTGATGAAAGTGTTGAATACTATCACCACATTGCCAACACACTGGCTCACACTAGCCAAAGTTTCATGATCACAACTTAAAGCAGCGTTGAGCTAGAGCACCATTTGTACATCAGTACAAAATGACCGAAATTGTAACCCGCTCAGTTCCGCAGTGGGTGGAGCTAGAAGGGTGAAATTTTGGGTGAAAACTCAAAACACCTGATATATTAACGTGTTAAAATTTTATAACCGTAGCTTACCCCTAGCGCGAATGGCGAGCACTGCCCGGGGACTTTTCAGCCCGACCATGTATTTAGTGGTGGGCAGACGCCAACTGTAATTAAATGAAGCGTTAAAAACAAATGCGCTACACGGAAAAAATGGCGCCAGGCTAAAAGTTTATGCCGCTAATAAATACTAGCAATAACTGTTCGGACGGCACGTTTTATACAGCATTTTCCATATCGTGCCTACCACACTAAGTAGACCATCGAAATTTTCAATATTGATTTGTGTGTTTTGAACGCAGTTTAGTTTTTAACAATGAATCATTTTTATCCCTGTTAATGGGAGTTCACGGTCTGCTCATTCAGGTAAACTAAAATTTGGGTTTAAAACAGATTTATCAGCTTTCAAAATATCGGTTGTCAACTAAGAGGGCCATCTTGGTAAATAAAGTTTTGTGATAAATTGTGTATTATACCAAATACACCGATAGTGAAAATATAGGCAATGTACAATTTAATGTCGTGAAAAATAAAACATAAGTTATTTGTCAGATAGGATATGGTAGATTTCACTGTAGGTAAAGTGTGCTGTCAGTAAACAGAAAAAGCGCCAATGGCGCCATTGCGCGCCACACTTTTAAAATGCTAAATGGCGCCACTCCATCACTAATCCTTCGGAAGCGAATATCGCAGCTAAAATACTTGGTAAGACCCAGTGTTATGACGTTCAAACACGGTCAATAATTACGGAAAATGATGGAAAATGAAAGTTTGTAATGACCAATATACATGAAAGTTGCGACACAAAAATGAAACTTGAGACTTTTTAAAGATGGTACATGTAGCAAAGTTAGATCTTATTACGAAGTTGATTTTTTTAATATGGCCAAAAATTCCCTAAGATTAAAGATCTTTAAAGGGGGCATATTATATTTTTGACTGGGAAACAGCAGAAAATCGTCGGGGGCGGGGGGGGGGGGCGGCACACAAAAAGAATGCATATTAATTACAGGAAAAGTGCCCTAAAATTCCTTTATGAAAGTATCGATTTCACTTTAACAAATGACGACGAAATAAAAGTGAATACCTATAATAATAACGGCAGACATTTTACATTTTGACTGGGAAACATTCTAGCATTTCATCGGTTCGTGGCATCTGAAATGTGAACATGTGTATATACTTAAGGCCCGCCTACACTTGCTAACACTTTAAAGTCTATTGATTTAATTATTAAAAGTGGCGTTTGTGTGTGTGTTGCAGAGTTGTTAAAAGTACCGAAATTTGTTCGAAGTATACGTAAACGTAAAGTATTTATTTTTTACTCAACCCTTGAGTACAGAAAACGTAAAGTAAGTTTTTTTTCTTTTACTCATGAGTAAATGTGAGTAAACGTACTTTTCCCCGCAGAAAACGTAAACGTGAGTACTTTTGAGAAATGTCGTCAAAATTTGCGAGAAATGTCGCTCAAAATCAGTCGTTTTCATAACTTTTCGCTTATTTTAACCAATTTTTAACTATATTTTTGGTTCTATACCCATTTTCGACTAGTTTCCCGTATGTTTCGCTCATTTTTCCCGTCTATGCCTTCAAAATCCTATATTTAAGACGATCTAAAATACGTTTTCTGTACTCGAGTACTTTCAAAAAGTATACGTAAAAGAGAGTACCAGAACTTTTTTCGGAGGAAACGTAAACGTATTTACTCTGTACTCGAGTATACGTATTTATCGAGTAAAAGTAAATACGTTTTAACAACTATGGTGTGTTGTCGTTTTGACGCGATTTTTGAAAATTTCGGGATGAAAATGTGAATGGAATATGATTTTAAATTGGAAATAATTTATTAAATTGTAAAGTTTTTATCTTTTTCAGTGCTTTATGCACACGTATATATTAATGTGTGTACTCAGAAAATATACTGACATCGACATGTACCAAAGATAAGCACCGGACATTGCTACTTGTGCACTGGGTAAACTTGTGCATTGGGTTCTAGCCAATGAAACGAAGTCATGTGATAAATTGTGTTGTGTGCCACTATAAACTATCCCACAGTCAAAAATATGCATTGTTTCAAGGTAATTGTTACTTTTAGTTCACCATTCAGGTTACATATGACTGTGTAATCACTGAATGTTATCCCAAAACAAGTTTATTGTAAAATCAATTTCACATCCAAATTTTACAAATCCAAAAATGCTTGGGCCCTTAGCATCGTTTAAATATATACATAAGTATTATAGCCCTGTGTACTCGCTAGAAAATGCATTAGTTTGCGGGACTGAAACAATGAACAGTAAGTAATAGGGCATTGTTGTGTCAAGAAATATTCACAATGAGCTAGCTACAAAATGACAGATGAGTGACATTTCGTTTTTACTTAAATAGATATAGGTATAGGTTTATGGAAGTTTAAAAATTATTATCGGGTCGGTGTAAAATGCCATAAAGATGTCACGTGTTTTGTTGTCAAAAAAATATTAAAAAATCCCAGAAATATGCATAATATAAATACGAACAAACATTCACAGAAAAGTTCATTTACATACCGTATTATTTACCTCGAAAAACCCCCAGGGGGGTCATTATTTCGCCAGCAAAATTTTAGAGGGTGGTAATTCGAGGGGAGGGGGGTTATTCAAGGGTTTTTTAAAATTATTTCGTCAGAAATTTTCGTAAGGATCGTAGTAAATAGTAGGCATCTGTATACCCAAAACAGGTAATAAATGTGTCCAAACAGGATATATTTGAACATAAAAACGTAGATAGCTACACAAAGTAGTAGATAGCTACACAATGTAAATTAGCAGTAAAAAATCATGTACATTGCATACATAACGTAATTATTACGTACATGACGTACATCATTCCGGAGGGGGGTATTACGAGGGAGAGTTTATTATTCCCCAGCCCATTTTGAGGGGGGTTATTCGAGGGGGCTAAATTCAAAGGGGGATAATTCGAGGTAATACGGTATCCTATCGCACTTCTCCTCAAATATTGC
>OZ038453.1:15709223-15845321 GCA_964036195.1 Sphaerolaimus hirsutus | reverse complement strand
TCGTAAGCAGAGCAAAGAAAATAAATATTTGAGAATGAGGGCGCATTTAAAATAACGTTTTTGAAAATTTCCTTTCAGGCAGACATTAACGGGGAAAAACACAACCATTAGCAATTCACAATTTAATTAGGTAGGTTCTTTTTGACAGTTCACTTTACGGCTTTAAAAATTGCTAATACATTCAAAAACTCATGAAATATATTGAGTATAGTACATGGTCGGGCTGAAAAGTCCCCGGGCAGTGCCCGCCATGTTCGCTAGGGGTAAGCTACGGTTATAAAATTTTAACACGTTAATATATCAGGTGTTTTGAGTTTTCACCCAAAATTTCACCCCTCTAGCTCCACCCACTGCGGAACTGTGGGGGTTACAATTTCGGTCATTTTGTACTGATGTACAAATGGTGCTCTAGCTCAATGCTCCTTTAAGTTGTGATCATGAAACTTTGGCCAGTGTAAGCCAGTGTGTTGGCAATGTGCTGATAGTATTCAACACTTTTATCAACATCATTGCTATTAAGGTAAAATTAATATGCAGATCAGGGTGATGTGCAATAAACGTGGGAACTGTGATGGATGTTTTTGGTGATCATCTGAGATCGTGTTGTATTGCAGTGATTTTAATGTTGTTTTGAAATGTGCAGTAAATTATTATGTCAATTAAATTTCATTCGTGTTTCATTACTAATCTGTAGTGGACACATTACCTGTGTTCAACAGGAGTGTGCATGAAAAACGCATCCTGTATTAACCTGTATTGACCAACCGTAGAGGCAGAATGATGAATTTGGTAGTGAGAGTAGTGACAGTCATGGCAATATGGACTAGCCATATGATACCATAGCTAATTTTGGTTAGTGCTGGCACATTGCCAACACTGGTGGCTTACACTAGCCAAAGTTTCATGATCACAACTTAAAGCAGCGCTGAGCTAGAGCACCATTTGTACATCAGTACAAAATGACCGAAATTGTAACCCCCGCAGTTCCGCAGTGGGTGGAGCTAGAGGGGCGAAATTTTGGGTGAAAACTCAAAACACCTGATATATTAACGTGTTAAAAATTTTTAACCGTAGCTTACCCCTAGCGCGAATGGCGAGCACTGCCCGGGGACTTTTCAGCCCGACCATGTATAATAGATGTTGTTGTGAAAGGAAATAAAGGGAATATAATCGACTGTAAATATCCACTCACAATTGAACAAATAAAATGTAAAATGTGAGCTTATAAAAAATTGCAATGAAAATTTCCCAGACAGACACCAAATACAAATTATTTTGGTATGCGGACAGCATGTTTTCATTATTTCATCACTTATGGTAAAATATGAAAATATTTACCTAGTTTAAAAATTTTATCATGCAGATAACTGATGCGAAAAAGAGAATCAATCAAAATGTATGAAAAATTACTCACATAAGCTAGTTTTTGCTGACTTTTGCTACTAGCACAATAAAGCCATAGATTATAAATACGAATTTTATGTGGTTGTGACACTACATGAAATAAAGTCATTTGCTATGGCAATGTTTTGCTACAAATGAAGCTCAGCCTACTGCCAGAGTTTTTTAAAACCATTATCATGCATTTTTTGTTTTGGGCTGCCTGAAAAAAAGTTCCTTGTTTGAAGAATCCTCTCAAAATGTGGAACTTTTTTTCCAAATTCAATCTTTCTCAAAACCCAAAACCACTTCCAGGAGTGTTCCATGGCTCTACATTGTGACGAGCTGAAAGAATCGGTCACAAGAAAAGATGTGATTTTGTTGCAGTTGAATTGCAACAAAGCTGGGGGTGGATTCACTTTTGCGGTCGACATTGGCAGAAAATCAAGTAAATTGAGGGAAAAACAAGTGAAATTTAATGGGAGATTGGTGCAAAGTGACCTCATGAGAGCTGACAAGATTGTGAAGGTTGGCTTGTGTAAACATGTAAAGATTGAGATACCGTAAATTCTCTAATTGGGCGCCAGGTCTCCAATAATGCGTCCTCTCCAATAGTATGCCACCCTTGCGCACGTTGTGCGAGTATAGTGCGCCACTCTCCAATAATGCGACACCCTGAGAAAAAAAAGTAAAAAACTCTGCGTCAAAAAGTAGCAACGATGCGTCTGATTCAGATGTGTCGATCGTTGAATAGAGTATTAGGTAGCCGATTTTGCCACAGTCATTCACTGCTTTATGGGTACTTTTGATTTACGAGATTTAAGGCTTTAAAATGTGATGCTCACATTTGAGTTATGTTGACATTGAAGTTTATGATTTGACGAAAAATAAAAAATGCCACTCTCCAATCATACGCCATCTCCAATAGTGCGCCCCCTAAAAATGTGCTGAAAACAATAGTACGCCTGGCGCACAATTAGAGAATTTACGGTACAGACTTTAGGTGGAACGTCGCTCAGTGGGTGCTTGCCGACTCTTATCTATAGATTGATTCTATTTTGGAGATTTAGAACGTTTTTTAAATGATGTCATTTTATGACACTTTCAGAATCCTTGTTTGTGTTCACTTGCTATTTACAAACAAAACATTCTGAAAATTTCATAAGATGACATCATTATCTGGAGTGCACTGCAAAAACAATGCTACTTTTATGTTAGATGTGGATCCTAGATATTTATACCTCAGAAAACAGATTCTTCTGTTTACAGTGGTCTGTTGACTGGCTGGACCCTCTGCGCTGAAATTTACCATAAACCATCAGAATAATAGAACACTATTTTTATGACACTTTCCCACAATACATTTTGTTCACTGTGGGGTTATTCAGCACAGAATTTATCACATGTATAACATGATCAAATTTTTGTAACATTCTGTGAAGACTACCTATTCTGTGCAACCAGAAAATAGCACAAATTGCAAGCGGAATTCGTATCAGAAAATTCCATCAAATGTGTGCCGCCGGATTTCAGTCTTGACAACAAATTTGTCTTTTCAGTTTTTATGTACACCCACATGCAACTCTTATTCAATGCAATTTGTATCCACTTTCAAGTGTTGCCAATTGGACATTGCTGGAAATTTTCGTGGACAATTTACATTTTATCATATTTCCAAATTTTCAAAAATTCAAACAAAAAAATTTTCTTCACAACTTTCTGTCAATGAGATTAACAAAGTCGTGTCTTGTCTGGTAAGTGGATAAATAAGGAAACTTGCATCAAGGAGTTTTCAGCTGGAAAGTTAAAAATACTGTATTTTGGTTTCATGCTTCATTTGGCACATGTTTGAAGTGACTCAGCTAGCCTCAAATTTAGAATGTTATGGGTTGTAAGCCAATATTTTAGTTTGGTTGAGTGTTTGCAATGGAAACTTAGGTTGTACCAATTTCTCCAGTGGACAAGTGGGAATAAAAGTGGCAAGTGGTACTGGTAAGAAAGTGATATATAGCAGCTCTAGTTTGGAGATATATTTTAGTCTATAGATGTTTTGTTTTCCTCATTAAAACATCATTGAAATACTATACAAAAATACTTATTATAGACAACATCCCTTTATTCTGCAGCATTTTTCTTGTGTGCCAAATTGAAAGTTGTTTTGTATCATACAGGTTTTGGAGTCTAGAGAACACTTGCTGACTACAGAATTTGGTGGGGAATTGATTAGCACTAAAATGATAAAATTACAGGTAAATACTTTATTAATTCACAACACTTTGCACATTATTGGATTTTGTTAATATGCTACTAGGGCAATAAATAACCTACATGCTTTTTGCACTATTCTTCAAATCTTTGGAATCATTGTGAAAAATACTTGGTTTTTCAAAATAGTTTTGTACATGCATATTGCGTTGCAGAGGTGTTTCCAGGGATGTAAACACTTAATTTCCATACTTCCTGTATAGGTAATTGAAAAACTTCATAGGTGCCCCATGAGATGAAATTACCTATGAATCTGCAAATTTGAAAACTAAAATAAAATTATGACTTATCTTTCAACACTAAAAAACAGGAAATTTTTAAAGGGCTATCCACTAGTTATAGAAAACCTATTTTCTGACCACACTCCACAACACATTTACAAACTCATCACAAATGCAGGCACCAACAATTCACACAAAGCAAATAAATGATATCCCTAGTCCACAAAAAACATCCACAAACAATAATGATACAACACAAATTGTCAAGTCCATACCAAATCAGCAAGCTGTGAATCCGGGCCCAATTTTGGCACTTTTCATGTTCATTATGTATGTAATGATCGTGTGTATGGCTGCATGTGTGAGGATAAAATGTGTGAGGTATGTTTTTTGCTTAGAGACAGTATTTGCTTGAATAATTCCCTCTCTTGACTATTTCCCCCTGTTAGATGGGTTTAGGCATGATCTATTTGTCACCCCTTGAATTATGCCCCCATCTAATATTCTGCTAGCGGCCCTTTAAAAAGTCTGATGAAAAATTGATTCCCCAGTTCCTAAAAAGGTAAGGTAGGAGCCTAATATCATAGAATTGAAAGTTGAATTTCAAGTCTTTACCATGAGCTCAATTTCCTGTCACTGTTTAGAATCACACACTAATTTCAGAGACAAAATCTTTGGAATACAATATGACTACATGCCAGCAGAGACAATTATAGTGGACGAGCAGCCAACAGAAAGTGAAAACTGCAGAAAAATTCTAAAAAGAGGAAAAAATCCTTGTCACAAAAGTGAGCCTACAATACCTGAAGATCATGTGACAGAGTCAAACACAACATTTTTGGATGAATGCCAACCTCCAGCCAGAGAATTGGCTCTGATGAGGCTTGATCAAATTGAAAAATCTTTGATTTTTGATGAAAATGATGAAAACACATGTGATGAAAATGGAACAGTGATGCAAAATGATGGTGGGGTGGATGTTTTGAGGCATAGCACGTGTTTAAACACGATAGAGATAGGTGAGTGAGTACTTGACGTTTTTGGTATTTTTCTGGGGCCAGTTTCAAACTGGAGAAGTCATAAACCATTTGTAAAGTGAGAAGTGAAATGGCAAGTAAAATGGCAAAAGCGGAGTGAAATGAGAAGTGAGAAGTGAATTGAGAAGAAAGTGGCTAAAGTGACGTAAAATGAGACGTGAATTTAGAAGTAAAATGGCACTTGCGGAACTTGCACCAGTGCTCATATTTTTAGTATTAACAATATTATTTTAGTATTTTTACCCTGTTAATTTGCCATTTGAAAATAAAACAATCTACCAACTATAGTATAAAGTAATCTACCAACTGCAGTAAACGTTGAAATATACCATATCCGATTTGAATGAAGGAGCTTTTTCAAAAAAAATTCTCATCATCATTCTAGAATATGTACCGTATTACCTCGAATTATCCCCCCTTGAATTAACCCCCCCCCCTCGAAATACCCCCCCTAAAATTCGGTTGAGGAAATAATAACCCCCCCCCTCGGAATACCCCCCTAAAATTGAGTGTAAAGAGAACGTACATGACAAATACCGTAGTTTGTGATCTGTACAATGCAGAACACACGTTAAAAGTGATGATTAAGTGATGTAGGAAAGGGCTTATGTGTATACCGTATTTCCTCGAAATACCCCCCCGGGGGGTGATTGTTTCGTAGTGGTCCCGAGAGGGGGGGGTGAAACGAGAGGGGGGGTATTTCGAGGGGGGGGGGGGTATTATTTCACAAGAAAATTTTTGAAAACCATATACGAAATTGTCGTCTGAAACGTACGCAGACGTCGAAAAATGCAACAAAAACTGCCATTTATAAGGTTCTGTAGACTAATATTAGTATGTAGATGGTATGTACACTGTTCTAACGTGACACCGACATTGTTTTAACGTGTGTTCTGCAGTAGACAGAACACAAACTGCAGTCATTGTCATGTACGTTCCCTTTACACTCAATTTGGGGGGGGGTATTTCGAGGGGGGGGGTGATTGTTCCATAGTGGTCCCGAGGGGGGGGGGGGGGGTCAAACGAGGGGGGGGGGGTCAAACGAGGGGGGGGGGTATTTCGAGGGGGGGGGGGTATTTCGAGGAAATACGGTATATACAGTTATATATGCCTATAAACACATCTACATCTACGTAAATGTTCGATTTTTCTACGTCTGCGTATGCGGAATTTCCGAAAATTTCTGGCGGAATCATAGACACCCCCCCTCGAATAACCCCCCCCTCGAATTATCCCCCCCTCAAATTTTGCTGGCGAAATAAAAAAAAACCCTGGGGGTATTTCGAGGTAATACGGTAGTTGTTTTATAACTTTTCAGGCGATCACAATATTCCACATACTAGTCAGGAAAAAGACAATGTCCTGCTTGTGGAAATGAATGGGCATGAAAAAAGTGAACAAACTTTATCATTGAAGAAAGGTCCACTTCACGCTGATCATGTATGTCACTTACTGATTCACTTTTTATATAAAAAAAATTTGAAAAAAAATAATGGAAAACTTTTGCAGGAACGCAGTCTATCAACAGATATCGATTCAATGAACACCGTAATTCACATTCGAAATGAAAATGTGAACACTGCACAAACGGTGCCAAATAACTTCGAAAATCAGAATTACAATTGTGATGATAATATTTGCAGCATTGACAGTTTGTCATTAACTAAAACAGATGAAATTTCGCCGGAGAAAAAAATGGTGCTTCACAGTTCTATGGAGGATGATCAGAGAAGTTTCTATGATAATGTGTAATAATGTATTTAAAAACATGATCTATTTCTCGAACACAATAAATTATCGAATAAAACCCATTTAGAATTATCATTTTTTAGAGTTTTTGATTCGAGAGTTATTGAAGGGTAGGGTTCAGACGGGGTCCCGATCCCGATCCCGGATCCCGGAAAATTTCGGGATTTAACGGTCTAAACCCAATCCCGAAACCTCGATCCAGAAATCTAATTTAAAAAACGAATTCTGATCCCGATCCCGGCCCCGAAAATTTTCAATTCCCAGTCCAGATTCCGTGATCCCAGTGCAGATACCGGAAAAATTAGTGGAAATGATAAAAAAAAGTATAAAAATAACTTTTTGCACTAAGAAATGTGAATGGAAATCCCCATTGTCTAATTTATGCCACTGTTATGGTATCCAGGTGTATTTTATACCATTTTTGTGGCAAATCAAAGAAACACTTCTAATATCAGAACAATCTCCAAAATTCCGAATCCGATCTCGAAACCCAAATCCCGATGTCAACAAATCAATCCCGTTTGAACCCTATCGAAATTGAAAGTGATCCAATGGTTTGGACTTTCCGCGGCATTACAGCATACTCCGTAGACAACGCCGCTTAAGACAGCACATATACTCGGCGGACCGCAATGTATGAGCCCAAAATTACTTATGTCTTAGTCGATAACTTATCTACACACCTTCACAAAAAGAAAATATAATATAAAAAGAAGAAGAGTTGCGTACAAACGGCGAATGTTTTTTCGGAACGTTTTTTTCCTTCTTTTTTTGGAACGATTTTATTTTATAAATGATGACGTCATGATGTTTCCTTCAGAAAATTGCATAGCGTGCGGTCACCCCAGTATACTTATGTCCTACGCGCCAATGCGGTACTGTGAACGCAGTTTCACAAAAATCTTAAAGAAAAAGGGGGTACGTAAAGCACTGAAAGCTTCACGCCCAAAACGTTTGTTTTCACATTTCCAAAACAAAATTTTTTTAACCATAACGTCATCGTGTTTTCTTCAGAAAAATGTGTGATAGTGTGCGGTCAGCCGAGTAACCCAATCTTCACCGATTTTTTCGTTCCTTCACAATCATTGTGAAAAAAGAAACTAACTCAAATACTCTGCGTCTGCACATTTCTCACGTAAAACCATAAATACGATTTCTCCGTTTAGGCCCTTCTCTTCAATTGTATTCCTTCAGAATTCGTTATTTTAATAATGATGTGATAAGCAAGATCACTGATTTCTTTCAAGTAAAAACTTCAAAGTTTACCAAATTTTCCAAAGACAAATACATAAGTGTTTCCTTGTTATAGTTGTGCATAATTTATTTATCATCGTGTTTATTCATTTTTCTCACAAAAGAATCCATATCCAATGTTATCAACCATAAAAAGGCAGCCATAGCAAAAAATCTAACTTTTCATTTCCACTCGATATTTTACAATATGCAGTTTTGGCAGACATTGGCACTTGAAAAATTAGCACCGAAATGTAAAATTAGGCAAAATGTGCAAAATTAGGAGAGAAAATGAGTGCATATAGATTGGGAAAATGAAAGCAAGGTATCTCTGTAAGTTGACGAGACTGATTAGGTAATTCCCGACTTAATATTGTCAGAAATTCAAGAATCAAAAGCGTTGCTGAAGAAAAATGGCGGAAGAAAGATTCAAATGAGCAAAACGACATCAGAAAATGGGAAATTTATAATTTTTGAATAAATATATTTATTGCATTCACACATTGTACTAAATGAAGAAGAAAAATAAAAATTAATTATGCTCATTAAGTAGCATCATGCCCATCGAAAAGGATCATTTGATGATAAAGTTTTAAATGCATCCGTAGTAGGTAAGACAAGACATTGTGCAAAAACCGTCTATTTACATAAAATCTGAGAAAAACAACAACAAAATTGTAAAAAATAACAAAATTTACAGATGTCATCGTTATGGACTGAATGCACTTATTACAAAAATACTAAATATATGACAAATGAGTTCGTGATGCACGTGGATAGCAGACTGGATGAATTTGTGAAGTGCTGCGTGTGATTTAATGTGAAGTGAAACTTCACAAGTGATCACAATGATACTTCACACCCCTTTCACAATGCATCACACACCCATTTTCAGTCTATGATTGCAGCTAGGATTCATCAAATACTGATATTTGACACATCAATAAATTACCAGATAACTGGGGAACAATTCATTCAAAATGATGAGCCACGATGTGCACACAAAGGCAGTCAACAATATTGCAATCTCATTGAATTACTCAACAAAGACCAGGACCCAAATTCGATTTGAATATAAGGCGCACACTTACCGCATTTACTCGAATAATTCTCCAGGGGAATTTTTCGTCTGAGTTTTTCGAGGGGGGATATTCGAGGGGGAATCATTCAATGGGGGTAATTATTCAAGAGGGGGGATTATTCGAGTAAATACGATAACTGCGTGTAGGGCGCCTTACATACACGCATACACTCCAATTGGATTTAGCCCCAGCGCAGTAGTCATTCATTCTCCGCCCTGACCAGGGGGTGATAAGGATCCATCATGTGCAGGGCGCGTTCCAATTCGTGACTGCGCCGCGACAATTGGCTGTAGCTGTCTTGCAGCGTTTTCTGGTATTTTAGAATCTGCATTGTGGGGTTACGGTAGGATTAGGGGATTATGGTAATGATTGCGAGTTATTTGATTATTGGTGGAAAAAGGATCGGAGATGGATGGTGGGTAGGATCCATTACACTATAAAATTCACAGCATTTATGCGCAAAATCTAGGTAAGTATAATATCTACCGTATTTCCTCGAATTACCCCCCTCGAAATACCCCCCCCCCAAATTGAGTGTAAACAGAACGTACATCACAAAAGCTGCCGTTTGTTATCCAGGCAATGCAGAACACACGTTAAAACAATCACTGTGTTATGTTAAAACAGTGTTTATATTTACCATCTACCTACTTATATTTATTTGTATTTATATAAACGCTTATTCTTGTCGATTATCGTTGCATTTTTCTACGTCTGCGTACGTTACAAACAACGAATTAGTACTGAAATTTCAAAAAATTTCAGGCGTAATAATTAACCCCTCCCCCCTCGAAATACCCCCTCAAAAATGTCACTCTGAAAAAATAAACTCCCTGGGGGTATTTCGAGGAAATACAGTAGGTACTTCTTAGAAGTTTTGATACAGGTAAGTGTTGATACAGAAGTGTAACATTTTCTGCCTCTTCTCTCAAAATATATGGGAACAGTGACCTTTCCACAGAATGCATTTGTACAGGATCAAATGATGTAAAAAAATTCCAATCTTGTCCCCCCCCCAAAATATATAAAACACAACAAAATCAAAACCAACTTTCTCCCTATCCCCCTGCCAACTAGCCCTCTCCTCCCCCAAAGTGTGCATTTGCCTGTCCAAAGCACCGCGCAACCCCCCAATTTCATCCCGCATACAGTCCAGTTCTTGGCGCAAACTGGCGTCACTGGCGCTGGCGCTGGCGCCAGCTGCAGAAACAGAATTTGGCGTCACGTTGTGGCGCTTGGCGCCGCTTTTGGCGCTAGCGGCTCCGTGATTTTGAGGCGAATTGTGTTGCATGTGGGATGACTGTGCGGGGGGGGGGGGTTGTTTGAGGGGGGTGCTCTTTAGCAGGGGGTATTTGAGGGGGGTGATTCATTTCTGTATGTTGGACTGCTAGAGCGTGGAAGGAATTTTTCATTTAATATTAAAATTACAATTGAAACTTGAGTGACTTATTGCTAAACTATCGTAGTGAAGGAAATAGTCGAATATGCACGCACCATCCTTCGTGCGCACCACGCCAGCTGTGCAGCGAATATTGGCACCGATCCAAAGAAACGTAAAATAGTATTTTATGAAGATAATGAGTGAATGAAATGAATGAAATGATTTTAATGAACAAAATCAGCTGTGAGACGCTAGCAATCCGTTTAATGAAATTGATGAACTTGAAACATAACCATTCGTATCGATCTGGTGCAAACTTGTATACCCTTACGTCACCGGAGTTAAGTTGTTGATTAAATTCACTAGATAGGCACACAAAAATCTTGCTATCAGTTGAAAATTCGAACAATAAAAAAGTCAACAAACAATTTACCTCCCCAAATCCGCTGTCCGGGCTGACCGGCTCCCCGCATTGTTTGCAGCACAAATTTTGATGTCTCATTTGTTGATTTGGATTGTTCGAAGGATTCGATGAAATTCGCTCGCGCGCGGAAAATAATTGCCGCTCTAATTGTTTACACTGGAAAAAGTATGTAGAATTTTAAAGAGGAAATTAAGACTTCAATGGAGGGAGTTATTCTAGTGGGTCTTATTCAAGGATATACTGTACTTATACTTTACCGAATATATTTTTCATACATGTGACGTAATGGGGGGGGGGTAGTTAGGTATTCTATTCTAGGGGAGGAGTTACTCACTTACCTACCTACATGGTGAGATTTGAGGGGGGGGGGGAGTTTCTTGAGGGGGCATATTCGAGGATATACGGTAACTATTTAGTTCCCCCAAAATCCGATACCCCCTAAAAACTGACCATTCTCTGAAGACCCAATTTTTCCGCACTAGCGGTTTGCAGTCGCAATTCCAAACTAGAATTAGCATCCCGCAGTTTCTGAATTTCCGTCAATAGACGCTGCTCGTTTCTGTGTTTCAGAAAAAATCAGAGATTATTTTTTAGATTGAAAAATGACAGAAATAAGGTTCGGTCAGGTCGAGGTCCCAATACCACCAGACCATGTAAAATGTAAAATGTCATACCAAGTTGAAAAAGTAATGTAAAATGCCCTGTAAAATGAAAAATGTCATGCAAATTGTCAAAACTCATGTAAAATTCCCTGTAAACTGTCAAATGTCATGCAAAGTGTTAAAAGTTATGTAAAATGCCCTGTAAAATGTCTAATTTCATGCAAAGTGCCAAAAGTCAGTAAAATGCCCTGTAAAATGGCAACTCGGTTGCCCTTCACTGTTCAGCTACTGGAAAAATGAAAATGGAAAAACAGAAATAGACAGGTAAAAACTTTTCTGTTGCCGGTAAATGGCAAGGTAAAATTTTTCCGCCACTGGAAAACGGAAAATTTAAAATTTTGCTTTCAGAAAGCGGAAAGTGGACATCAATTTAACTGAATCGTAACTCAAAAATCACCTGTCCGCCTGCTGCAACTGATATTGTATATCAGCCAATTCAGTTTGCAATCGATTTTCTTTTTCTCTATATACCCGAATAATAACCTCTTCATTTTGTTCCATCTGTTCGCGTAATGAGGCCAGTGCGGAATCGCGTTGGGTTATGGCTGCCTGAAAATTTATTTGTTTTGTGTTTTTTTTGGCATTTTTGGGGGGTTGTAGTATTTTAGCGACACATTGTAGTTCGAAGTATTTATGTGAATGTAAAAAATTTGTTGTAAGTTAGACCAACTAGTTATCTAAACCCACTAGTCATGAAGACCCACCAGTCATGAATTTTTACCCGCTAGTCATCTATACCCCTAATTCACTGGGACATAGATGACTAGCGAGGGGGATTAGCATGGCATGGTGGATTAGCGGTACTGGGTTTCCATGATTATTAAAGTAAATAACAGACGCTGCGGTGCATGTGCACTCACATTGTTTTTGTTACTCACTTGTAGTGATGGAATGGCGCCATGGCGCTGGCGCCAATTAATGGCGCCAAAGGGCGCCAGCGCCATGGCGCCATTTTCTCTGGCGCCCTCTTGGCGCTGGCGCCATCATTTCGAATGGCGCCATGGCGCCCTTGGCGCTTGGCGCCATTTTTGCTGGCGCCAATTTGGCGCCCGGCGCCATTGTTTTTCATGGCGCCAGAAATGGCGCCAAATGCCGCGATGAGTGCTTACATTATTCCATATACAAGTACCTTATCTGCTGAGTGACATCATTTTATTATTTAGCATATTCAACCATGTCACTTTTTTTGCTAGAATTACAAGTTTGGCTTGCTGTTCATTGTTTTTATTCCACATAAACAGCAACACTATGCCCCCACGCTGAGATTAGCACCAGAATGTTTTCATTTGGCATGGCAAAAAATGACACTAGTGCATTTACACCAGTTTTGTTACACTCTAGTGTGATAACTTCCATCTATGCTTGCTAGCATGTAATAATCTGGTATAATGGTAGTAGCAGATATAACAACTACCGTATTTCTCCGAGTATAATTCCCGGGGCACTATACAAATTTGGGGCTTTTTTCAAACACTTTCCAAGTGCTGTGCATAGTGCCCGGGCACTATGCAATCCAACTAATGATCAGCCGATGCTGAACACCTTTGTAACCATCTTTGATTCCTTTGATTCCTGATAGATCCTTTCATCTTCATGCAACAGGCGCAAAAAGAGAAAATTCATGGGAGTGTCTTTAGTAATCCGTATCGTTTGCGAAATATTTTTTGTGCATTGCATAGTGCCCGGGCACTATGCATGGAACTTTTTGCAATGTATAATGCCCCGGGCACTATGATCGGGGGGGGGGGGAATTATACTCGGAGACATACGGTAGTCAATTTCCTTCTATACAAAATACAAAATATGAAACATCATTCTCAATGCATTCTTATTATCTTCTGTCCTATTCTAAACACAACCCTATCTTATTTCATTTTTACATGTCACAAAATTTTCATTTGAAGGTGGTATAAATATGTGGCAACTCAACATAAAATATATTTTCTGTACAAATACCAATTCAATGCTGTCTCATGTAACTTCAGGGTCAATTGTAAATTGTTTATAACCACAAATGACATTTGAGTTGATAAATGTATTATATCCTTGATTATGATGTTGTTGTGTATTTTATTCATCAGGTAACTGTTATAACATATTGCCCTTAACAAAAAATGCTTCTGTTAGAATATACATGCTAAAATGGTGACTGTTATTGTTGGCGCCATTTTGGCGCCCGGCGCCATTGTTTCTGGCGCCCTTTGGGGCCTGACGCCATTATTTCAGATGGCGCCGTGGCGCCATTGGCGCCTGGCGCCATCTTGGCGCTGGCGCCATAATTTTGAATGACGCCATGGCGCCATTTTTCCTGGCGCTTTTCCATCACTACTCACTTGATACCACTAATATATGATAAATTGAAAAACTTAAATAAATAACAACTGATTTATCAATTCTTCAGAAAAATTGAGCAGTATCAAATGAATAACCAAAACAATGCAAGTGCACATGCACTACAGCCCTCATTATGTACTCTAATAACCATGTAAACCTGCTGCTGTCAATCCCCATGCAATGCTAGTCCTCCCACTAGTTATTTATACCCCCAATTAGGGGGCATAGATGACTAGCGGTTATAGATCAGTAATGGGTAAAAATACTTGACTAGCAGGTCGACTAGCGGGTTTAGATGACTACCGGCACAGGATCCATCAGGCATCCTAAAACTTGAGCCAGAATCGGGTTGCTGAAAAAAAAGTTTTAGGGCTAATTCACATTTACGGGATAACAAAAATTCAGCTTTGCACCACAGGGTTTCTTCAAGAGGTAATGGTAGGCCTAAACCCCTGTCAACTTCATTCCGGACGGTCGTGAAAATTTCATTCGACAATCGATTCTGCCCAACCGCGGACAATTTTCAAAACTTTGGCCCTATGAAAAATAAGTACAGACATTTGTCCAAAAATATGTTGGGCCGCCCTGCGCCAGAACCGACTGTGGGCCATGTAAACGGCCCACAGTCGGTTCTGGCGCAGGGCGGCCCAACATATTTTTGGACAAATGTCTGTACTTATTTTTCATAGGGCCAAAGTTTCGAAAATTGCCCGCGGTCGGGCAGAACCGATTGTCAAATGAAATTTTCACGACCGTCCGGAATGAAGTTGACAGGGGTTTACACTGTACATATGCCAAAAGAGTAGTATACGCGTCAACCACACAACCAGCCTAAAAATACCAAATAAAGTCACCTCCATCTCAGTGACCACATCCTTGTGCCTATCAACATGACCCAAATTATGGCCCTTAACTCTCCTTTCTGATGCCTGTAGATTCGACGCTTCCCCACCGAAATTCGCGTAAATTTGCTGTTGTTGGTGGGTGAAATTCTGCGCCTGGCTGTGATGGTTCGGCTGCGATTTCGGTCTGGTTTGATGTTTGCTGGGGCCTGGGTCTATTGGAGGGGGTTCCGCTGGTTGGGGGTGAATAGCGTCCTGAGAGGGGGGTTAGATTTTGGGACTTTGGGGGTTGGGGGGTTGGATTTGCATTTGCATTTGGAATTTGCAAAATTATAACTGTGGTAGATGATTTTTTATGTTTGGGTTTATAAAGATAAAAATCGCTTTGCCTTCAAATTCAAGCTGTGGAAAAAAGCACAGTCCATTTATAATATCACTAAATATTAAGTATATAAAAGTATCACCAAGTATATAAAAGATTATTTATGTGTAAAATCTTGAGGTGGGTATACTTTTACTGATAATTTCAGATACCGATAGCTTGAAATATCGATGTAAAGACGGTGTTTACAGATATTTAGGATATTTTAGGGTATTTACACACTCTCAAATTCATTGTCAGAAAGAAATTGACCTGGTCATATACACTTTTGTGCATATATGCCGTCCTATTTTCAGCTGCTTTAATTGGCACTGCGCCAAAAACAGCACTTTTGGCATCGGTCCCAATTTTTCCCACAGCACCAGTTTTTGCATTGCCATCGGATTTTTTGAAGGCTCTATGCTGTCTCAACTCTTGTTCACTTAAATGTTCCATCAGTAAATCGACAAATTCAGGGACTAAATCTTCATAATCTTGCTCGCCGGGGCCTTTGGGAAAACCGGTTCTGCGTGTGGGCGGAGTTTATTTTTGATAAAATATTTTTATTGAAATTTCAAAACTGAAAAGTTCTATAAAATGACAGACCTAACAGGATGTTGTGACCGTGAACGCCCAGCAATCATTGCATTGTTGTTGTTGTTTGAAATTTGGCTACTATTTGCAGTTGTTTTTGACTGTGACGAACGCGATTGCCGATCGCTGGAGCGGGCTGAAAGTTTAAAAAAATTGATAGCTATTTGAATAAACGCGTTGAAAATTTTACAGGTCATTTTACATGACGTCTGGCACTTTGACATTTGACATGCATGACATTTGACATTTTACAGGGTCTTGGAGTGGCCGCAGATGAGTGCAAAGTATTCTGCCAACCAGCACAATAACTTTGAAATAAGTCAATAGTATATAAAAAGCACGTAAATACTTGTGTACTGGTAATAGTGGCAAGAACCGATATCACTTGATTAAACCCACAGTCACAAAAAACTGGCGAAAATGGACCTTCAATGGGATTTATTCAAAAAAATACGGCATGGCATAATTCAAATACACTGGCCACCAAAAAACAACCCCACTAACCAAAGCCTTCCCCACTGTGTCTATTACTACTGTTTTTACTTTCTGTCTTATTTTCCCTACTGCTGGGCGCGGCGTAACTCCGCCTTTGTTGGGGTGCCGCGCCGATATTTTGAAGCTCCGCCCACTCGGGTGACAAATTGGCTGCTTCTTGTAGTTGGCTGGAAATTTTGGGGTTTTGGGGGGATTAGAGTGGGATTGCTAGAAAATATAATAAAATTGCTCGGCAAAAAAACCCTGGGAGAACCCAAAAATATATGAAAATGTATTTAATAAATATATTTTTGTCTCATAAATAAAATATAATTACAGTCATCCCCGGGTTATCGGGTGATGTAAAATTTTTGAAATCTTACCCCATAATGCGGGGAACCCGATAACCGGGGGATGCACTATAGAAGTGCCGCGGTGTATAATACAATAAATATAAGTATTATATACTCTATAATAGTATAATATAAGTATTGTATACTCTACCGACAGCACAGTTTACAGCGACAGCATGTTATGTTGGGACAGCGCAGTTTACAGTTCACAGCGACGCTATGTTATTCTTATCCGTCGCTTTAAATTATACTTGAATACCCTATAACTGAAGGCGTTTCATATATAAAAATGCCAAAAAAATTTCAAATCCAACCCGATAACCCGGGAATGCGGGGAAACCTTCAATCCGGGGAATTTAGTTCACACATGTCCCTGGTTTTTAAAATTGCACCCATTAATCCGGGGAACCCTAAAACCGGGGGAACCGATAACCCGGGGACAACTGTATTCCTATCTCGGAAAACCAGGAAACATCTTTAAAAAAACAAATGTAAGATTTGATTACTGAATTACTGACAGTTTGCATGTCAATTGGCAAATTTGTGTGACATATTACATTACATTCGACACTTGACACATAACACTGTGCGGGGCTGATACCAGATTTACTGACCGATTGGGGGGTGGGGTTCAGGAATATTAGCCAAACATTTTACACCAGGATAGGATAGCTGAGATGCGTCTGTGAAACATACATAGCTGGAGCATTGGGGGGGGGGGTAACCCCCCCCCCCCCCGCAGACCTACTACACCATTGCATTACGCAATCAGAAAAATGAGCCAAATCCCCCAAACCAACACAATCGCGCTTCTGCTCGATGGAGTTCGTTTCCCCTGTTGATTTTCCTGCTCCCCAATATTTCCTTGAGAAATGGCACTATTCGGCTGGTTACGGTAGCCGGGATTATGGTAATCTATACCCGAACTGAGGCGATTTTGCGAAGTGCGTGAGGGAGACCGTTTCCATACACCGCGGTGGGAAGAAGACTGAAAAATGTGTATAATGTGTGAATAATTGAGTATGGGGCCAGATGCAAACCATGTATTTATACTCCGAGTAAACATCCGGAATGTTATTTATTTGTCAGTTAATAGACACAGATATAAACTACCGCACTTAAATTGCCACTTTATCAAATAAAAAAACAAATAAAACATTTTTTTAACTCACGCTCAAATCAAAGGCACTTTTATTCAGCGGCTTTTCTCCACTCTCCGAAGGCCAAAAACCAGTTCCACCCCCCTCTCCAAAATTTCTGCTTTGACCCCCCAAAACTTGGGCACTGGGGCCGAAATTCTGATTTCCTCGGAGAACGTTATCTCCCAAAGATTTGGCACTTTGCCTGCCATCGTCTGCCGATGACAAATTTGTTGTTTGGGACATAAGTTCCTGGGAATTTAGGGCTGTCTGGGAGCCGGGACCGGGAGTTACACGTTGCGGTTTGGGCCGGACTAATTGGGAACTGGAATCCTGAGATTGGGGGAAGTGATGTGTTCATTTGTTACATACCGTATTTCCTCGAAATACCCCCCCTCGAAATACCCCCCCCCCATCTCGAGACCACTATGAAACAATCACCCCCCCCCTCGAAATACCCCCCCCCCAGATTGAGTGTAAAGAGAACGTACATAACAAATACTGCAGTTTATGTTCTGCGTAGTGCAGAACACACGTTAAAACAATGTCGTAATCACGTTAGAACAGTGTTTATACCATCTACGTACTACTATTAGTCTACGGGAGTCTATACATGTCAGTTATTGATGCATTTTTCTACGCCAGTGTACATCACAAACGACGATTTTGTACTAGGATTTGAAAAAATTTCTGGCGAAATAATAACCCCCCCCCCTCGTTTACCCCCCCCCCTCACGGGACCACTACGAACCAATCACCCCCCGGGGGTATTTCGAGGAAATACGGTATACTCCAGTGACTTTACACCTTGCACGCAGGGTTCACACTGGAAGCGTGCCAACCATAATAAACACGTGTGATTTTCATCTTGATAATGAAGATAATGATTTTATGTGAAAGTTAAAAAACAAACAATGAATTTATTGTCTCTTTTATGAAAATGTGTAATCACTCTTGACATGCTTCCAACGTGAGACACAAATAACCAAAAAAAAAATTGTCACGACACTGGAGTGTACGGGGATGATACCATTTTTTGTTTTTGTTATACAAGATGGGAGGGTTATATTTACAACTTCAAAGCTTCAAAGCAGATCTTCAAAAACAAAGGGGAATTTCAAAAATAAAGTGTCAATCTATTGACGATGATTATAAATTATTGATGCAAAAAAACATTTTTACCTCTTTTCTGGGAGCCACCCCGCTAAATGGCATTAAACGCGCTGGTGGTGGCAGGGACCTGGGTAAAAAATGAGTATAAAAATATGTTAAAAAACGTGTGCCTTAATTGATAATAGATATTCAATTTGCACATAGAAATGGGAATTTTCAGTGGCATTTCTTGAAAAAAAGTACCGTATTTGCTTGAATAGTTCCCCCTTGAACAATCCCCCCCTGCAAGACGAGTGAGTTGATGGAAACATGCTTGAAAATTTTGACAAAATAATAATTCCCCCTTGAATAAGCCCCCCCCCCTCGAATAGTTCCCCCTCAAAAATGTCTGACGAAATAATAATTGCCCAGGGGGATTATTCAAGCAAATACGGTAAATATAAATTTTCATCCACTGGTTTTACAGCTGCACATAGGGTTGGCCGATGTTTTTTTTAAACGTTTTTTTTTTTAACGTTTTTTTTTTTTAAACATGACGTCCGAAATGTTTTTTTTTTAAAAAAAACATCGGCCAAAATTTTTTGTACTAAGCACTAGGTATTTTGCAAAATTTTTGCGCGCAAGCGCGCAATTTCACACACAAATTGACATTGGCGGTTGTTTTCATTGGTTTTGTTGCATTTTTAGTATCAAAACATCCATTTCTATGTGCTACCATGGGTGAATAAGCCGACATATGTTGCTGTAATATATAATATTGAGGTAATGTGCTTCCATGTACCTCCACAGTGTGTAACTTCACTCCCAAAGTAACAACCTCCTTTTATAACCTTGTTTGATCACCATTCCGTGCCAAACTTTATCTGAAGTCACGAACATTCGACTATAAGGCGATATACGAACGATATGTCGACAAAAAATGGATATTTTTGACACAAATCACCACTTATAATGGTATCCCATGGCTCCACAGCCATTATATGGTCATATTTAACATCACAGAGTATTGCCAGTGTCTGATATACCTATATATGTTGACACTAGGTCATATCTGGGAGCTTTTAAAAAAAAACGTTTTTTTTCCAACCCTAGCTGCACATAAGCTACCTATGGGCACATGGCTAAGTATGGTCGACCAGCAGATAGCTATGAATATAAAAATCATCATAAATAATTAAATAGCTCATGATTATTTACGTGATAATTCCATCATTTCATTATCATTCTCGTCGTGCAAATCGATTTTCACAGGCAGGCTTCATGCCATTATAGAGACACCGTTTAAATTGTCAGAATTTTTTTCTCCAAAAAACTGCTTTAATTCACAAAAAAGGACGGGCGGCACACAGAGGACGGGCGCCAGGGATATTTCGCCGTCACTAAGGATTCTAGAATCTAGATACCTTTGACGCCAAAAATGAAGCGCGTGGTAGCTCAAAATTCAACACGAAACAAACACTAAACGAACTTATAAGGATCAGGTTGCGTTTTGGCAGTGCTCCAATATGTGTGTTCATAATTCGTGTGACCGTCACCGGGCGCACCATCGCTCACATTCATGGCGTCACTTTTTGTGACGGGATTTGCAGTTGTCGCTAAAGCCGATCGAGATTGGTGTCTGAATTTGTGAGAAGGGGTGAAAAGTTAAGACTGCTATTGAGGAGAACTGAACAACTTGTCAAAGTCATCTAAAATGCCCTGCAAAATGGCAAACTCGTTTGACATTTTATATGGCATTTTACATTACTTTGACACACTGCATGACATTTGACATTTTACCGGGAATTTTATTGAGTCTGGGAGTCGCACCAGTTGTGTATTTCTACTTTCAAGCCTTTGTCGAGGACCTACCACCCAAATATAAACCGTATTTCATTGAAAAACCCTTCCCACGCCAAACCAAAAAAAAAACCCCGGGCACGGGGGTGGTAATATCACAATATCAATAGTACATGACAATCATACATTATCTGATAACCTGACAAGCTGTGTGTCGAACTGTTTACTTCCTAGTTTTCCAAAACACAGAAAACCCCACCATTACACCAAAACACAGAAAACCCCACAACACAAACCTGTGTTTGGGCAAAGGCGGGGCCTCCGCTCTACCTTCCCCCTCCCCAGGCAAAACCATAGCCCTGCTTCCATAATCACTGAACCCTGAACTGTGACTTTGCGCCTGCATAGGAGCTTGATGCTGATTGGCTGAAGATTCAGATTGCCAATTGCTGATTGGCTGGGCGGTTTGATGTGAGCTGGGGGGTTGGGGGGTTGGTTTTGGGGGGTTTTAAGACATTTTTAGAATTTTTTTTAAAACGAGACAAACTGGCCGTCGCCGGCCACCCCGCCACTTCCAAACGGCCAGAAACGCATTGGGAATATTTAGAAATCTCGAAAAATGACTAGAATTTGTCTTATCGATCTAAAAATGATACAATGGATTGTCCGGAGGTGTGTAAAAATATTGATATTTACTTTGCAGAAGTTGTTTCTGTTCTGTGTCAGGATTTTTACTTACGCACAGTGATGTTCAAGTAATAAATACAAAATACGACATATATACACATTTGACCACTCAAAACAGCTGTGGCATTTATTTTTGCGTTTACCCATTCCTGGGTACTTAATGTATTTAGTGGTGGGCAGACGCCAACTGTAATTAAATGAAGCGTATTAAACAAATGCGCTACACGGAGAAAATGGCGCCAGGCTAAAAGTTTATGGCGCTAATAAATGCTAGGTATAACTGTTCGGACGGCACGATTTATACAGCATTTTCCATGTTGTGCCTACCACACTTAGGTAGTTGACCATCGAAATTTTCAATATTGATTTGTGTGTTTTGAACACAGTTTAGTTTTCAACAATGAATCATTTCTATCCCTGTTAATGGGAGTTCACGGTCTGCTCATTCAGGTAAACTAAAATTTGGGTTGAAACCAGATTTACCAGCTTTCAAAATTTCGGTTGTCAACTAAGAGGGCCATCTTGGTAAATAAAGTTTTATGATAAATTGTATATTATACCAAATACACCGATAGTGAAAATATAGGCAATGTACAATTTAATGTCATGAAAAATAAAAAATAAGTTAGTATTTGTCAGATAGGATATGGTAGATTTCACTGTAGGTAAAGTGTGCTGTCAGTAGACAGAACAAGTGCCAATGGCGCGCCACACTTTTAAAATGCTAAATGGCGCCACTCCATCACTAATCCTTCGGAAGCGAATATCGCAGCTAAAATACTCGGTAAGACCCAGTGTTATGACGTTCAAACACGGTCAATAATTACGGAAAATGATGGAAAATGAAAGTTTGTAATGACCAATATACATGAAAGTTGCGACACAAAAATGAAACTTGAGACTTTTTAAAGATTGTACATGTAGCAAAGTTAGATCTTATTTCGAAGTTGATTTTTTTAATATGGCCAAAAATTCCCTAAGATTAAAGATCTTTAAAGGGGGCATATTATATTTTTGACTGGGAAACAACAGAAAATCGTCGGGGGCGGGGGGGGGGGGGGCGGCACACAAAAAGAATGCATATTAATTACAGGAAAAGTGCCCTAAAATTCCTTTATGAAAGTATCGATTTCACTTTAACAAATGACGACGAAATAAAAGTGAATACCTATAATAATAACAGCAGACATTTTACATTTTGACCGGGAAACATTCTAGCATTTCATCGGTTCGTGGCATCTGAAATGTGAACATGTGTATATACTTAAGGCCCGCCTACACTTGCTAACACTTTAAAGTCTATTGATTTAATTATTAAAAGTGGCGTTTGTGTGTGTGTTGCAGAGTTGTTAAAAGTACCGAAATTTGTTCGAAGTATACGTAAACGTAAAGTATTTTTTTTTACTCAACCCTTGAGTACAGAAAACGTAAAGTAATTTTTTTTTCTTTTACTCATGAGTAAATTTGAGTAAACGTACTTTTCCCCGCAGAAAACGTAAACGTGAGTACTTTTGAGAAATGTCGTCAAAATTTTCGAGAAATGTCGCTCAAAATCAGTCGTTTTCATAACTTTTCGCTTATTTTAACCAATTTTTAACTATATTTTTGGTTCTATACCCATTTTCGACAAGTTTCCCGTATGTTTCGCTCATTTTTCCAGTCTATGCCTTCAAAAACCTATATTTAAGACGATCTAAAATACGTTTTCTGTACTCGAGTACTTTCAAAAAGTATACGTAAAAGAGAGTACCAGAACATTTTTTTCGGAGGAAACGTAAACGTATTTACTCTGTACTCGAGTATACGTATTTATCGAGTAAAAGTAAATACGTTTTAACAACTATGGTGTGTTGTCGTTTTGACGCGATTTTTAAAAATTTCGGGATGAAAATGTGAATGGAATATGATTTTAAATGGGAAATAATTTATTAAATTGTAAAGTTTTTATCTTTTTCAGTGCTTTATGCACACGTATATATTAATGTGTGTACTCAGATAATATACTGAGATGTACCAAAGATAAGCACCGGATATTGCTACTTGTGCACTGGGTAAACTTGTGCATGGGGTTCTATCTAGCCAATGAAACGAAGTCATGTGACAAATTGTGTTGGAATGTGTGCCACTATAAACTATCCCACACAGTCAAAAATATGCATTGTTTCAAGGAAATTGTTACTTTTAGTTCACCATTCAAATTACATATGACTGTGTAATCACTAAATGTCATCCCAAAAGAAATTTATTGTAAAATTAAATTAACTTCCAAATTTTACAAATCCAAAAATGCTTGGGCCCTTAGCATCGTTTAAATATATACATAAGTATTATAGCCCTGTGTACTCGCTAGAAAATGCATTAGTTTGCGGGACTGAAACAATGAACAGTAAGTAAGTAATAGGGCATTGTTGTGTCAAGAAATATTCACAATGCGCTAGCTACATAATGACAGATGAGTGACATTTCGTTTATACTTAAATAGATATAGGTATAGGTTTATGGAAGTTTAAAAATTATTATCGGGTCGGTGTAAAATGCCATAAAGATGCCACGTGTTTTTTTGTAAAAAATAGAAAAAAATCCCAGAAATATGCATTATATACGAACAAACATTCACAGAAAAGTTCATTTACATACCGTATTACCTCGAAATACCCCCATGGGGTTTATTATTTCGCCAGCAAAATTTGAGGGGGGGCTAATTCGAGGGGGGTTTATTCGAGGGTTTTTTAAAATTATTTCAGCAGAAATTTTCGTAAGGATCGTAGTAAATAGAAGGCATCTGCGTACCCAAAACAGGTAATAAATGTGTCCAAACAGGATATGTTTGGACATAATATTAACGTAGACAGCTACAAAAACTAGTCAATTTGTAGCTGCAATGTAAATTAGCAGTAATAATTACACTATGTACATTGCATACATAAGGTATTTATTACGTACATGACGTACATCATTCCGGACGGGGGTATTTCGAGGGAGGGTTTATTATTTCCCCAGCCCATTTTGAGAGGGGGGTGTTATTCGAGGTGGTTAATTCAAAGGGGGGATAATTCGAGGTAATACGGTATCCTATCGCACTTCTCCTCAAATATTGCCAAAAGTTACGGTATAAATCGTATCATTCAGACCGTTTGCGAGTGGGAAAGTTTTTTTGTAATTTGGGAAACCACTGGGAAAAATGTCAGATTTAATTTGCAAGCTTTTTCGGGCAGCCTGCAATATTTCCGCAAGCGGGCAAGTGAAAAGAAAAGTGATAACTGGGGGCACTCCCAAACCAATCAGGAGAAAATTTCTCAAAAATCGCTCCGCACAGGTAGATAGATGGACGATTTGAGGGGGGGTGTTCAGGGAAAGTAGCCAAAAAAAATTGCCTCTGGAGTAGATAAGCTGAGCGGCCTCCGGGATATATAGCTGGCGGATTTGGGAGGGATCCCCCCCCCCCTACTACACACCCCTATCCCAAACCCCGTAAAGTGTCAAATGTCGTGCAAAGTGTCAAAAGTCACGTAAAATGCCCTGGGAAATGGCAAATGTTCGTGTATTTATACTGGACATTTGACTGATACTGAAATTTTACTGGGGCCGAAAATGTGCATGACACTTATGACACTTTGCATGTCATTTGACATTCTACAGGGTTTGGGACGTGTGTGCAGCTCGGTGAGCGAACTTTTGAGTAACAATTGTTTACAGAAACTGATTTACTTGTCACTTGACGTGCTTCCACTTACAACTTTTATTGTCACTTGTCCTGTTGCGAAATTTGCACTCGAAAAACCACGTTGCAAACTTTATGCTGTTGAAAAAGTTAGAAATTGCACAAACCTGGGCATAATTTGCTCATAGTGATGGCCGTGGTGAGCATTGCCACTGGAACTGGACACGGGCGCCTGCAAAGTGTATTTTTCAAAAACAATTTAATGAGCCGACTCTGATATTTAGCAAATGTGTCAGTAATCAAGAAACATGTAAAAAGTAAAAACCCCACCGATCCAAGTTACCAAAAACCTACATCACACCAAATGGACGTTTGTCCCGCGCTGCCACTTGGTAGTGCATAACTTTTGGACAAGTTATGTCCCTGGTCCCTTTTCCTCCCAGTGGTGCTATTACCAGATGAAGTAATCGATCCAGAGACACTATTTTGACTTTGACCCGTGTGGTATACCCTGCGGGGGGGGGGGGGGGGTTCATTTTGCACTGCTTTGGTTTTGCACAATGATTTTGATGTGGGTACTGGAGCTGGAGGCACTCCCACACAGTGTCAAATGTCCTGACCGTTGACACTTTCTTGACATTTGACATATTACAGGGTTTGAGAGTGGCACCCGGTGTGTGAGCTGAGCGGTATTATTGCTTTTACGCAGCGTGCATCGCAGTGATCAGGATTATGGCATCAACGATATGTAACATCGTATGGGATTTTGAAATCGAAAATTTAACAACAGTATCGGAAATCTGATGATGTCGGATACCGTATCAGAGTTGTTTAAGGAACCGAATGTTTGCAAAGTATACGCAAAGTATAAGTAAGCGAGTACAGGTACTTTTTCAGAGGAAACGTAAACGTATTTACTAAGTACTCTAGTATATTTACATATTTTTCGAGCAAACGTAAATACGTTTTATCAACTACGTATCAAATATCGAAAACATGTTCAATAATACCTGAGGAAAAATTCAAAAAATGTTAAATATTCGATGCGATATATCGTTGCACCCCTACGCAAAACAAACACGAACCAAACGGATTTTCTGTCCCACGAATGTGACGGATACACATAAGCAGTGGCTTCATTGACACTCTGATAGGGGGTGCCGAAATGTATGGAAACTGTGCTGCCGTGGCGGCGTAGCATTTTAACAAGATTTGGATACTCGCAGTTGGATATGTAAATTTCTAAGTATAGAGTTTAGAGGAAATCGTGACTTTTCTGCGAATACGGAAATGTGTTATTTGTGTAGAAATGACTTTGTTCTTGAAGAATATCCATGGGTTTCTGGGCCTCGCGGATATTCTTCCAAAATTATCCTGACTGGGGATTTTTACAGATTTACGGTGAGACCTATTTTTGGAATAAAATTTAATATGTTCATTAAATACATCACACATGACTTTATGGATTTTGTGTTCTATACAAAACCCATCAGATGGGGGCTATTCAAGGGGAGGGTGTAATTCAAAGTATTCAAGTAACTTATTCAAGGGAAACATATCCACCTACCTACATTAACTTCTACCTACTATTTACTTTTTTTTCGATTTATTGTACATGTACAATAAGAGCGCTGTGGACCTTAAAAATGGAATTGATAGTTGATGTTGCAAATAAGAAAAAAATGAGTGACATGGCTACTATGGGTCAACAATTTCGCGGCTTATGCAAAGGCAGGGGTGGAGAAAAATTGTGTCTACATTGGCACAAACCCAATAATTTCACAAACACTGCCCAAACAATATTAGAATATTTTTCCCATAGTGTGAACACCTACCTGGGGGAGGGGGTTCAATATACAGGCTTTTTCAAGGTGTAGACTGTAGAAAAAGGGGGGAAATCACTAAAAAAATGGGGAAAATAACTAAAAATAGGGCGAAAATACTAAAAATAGGAAATATAACAAAAAATTGGTATACAAGTACATATGAATACAACCCCCCCCCCCAAACAATCTCCTCATGGGGGAGACCCCTGTATTTAAATATTTCAAAACAAAATTTCCATCAAAAACCTTCATTGGGCCCTTTGGGCATGCACTCGAGTGCCACAAAAATCACACATACCATCAATCAAAGTTTTGATAAGCAAGGATAGCAACTGAAAAGTGATATGTATGTCACATTACCGTAAACCGGCAATTTGAGACACAATGTATAAATTATTTTTCTTGTCATTCTGTTTTGTACATTCTGCCATTTGTAAACATGAAACATTTCAGAAAACTAATTTTTTATTGTGACCAGGCAAGTTTCAGCAAATTGTGGTTTATCTCTGTCAATATCACTAATATGAGTCACTAGTCTGTCTGTGTGTTTGTGAGCATAAAATTGTCAGCGTCAAATTGATAAATAGAGTCATATAGCTACTCAAAAAGAATTCAGTTTCAAAACATCACAACAAAACTTTGAAAAATGGAAGATGATTAGGTAATCAGCAATCAGAATACATAAAAGTACTTCTATTTCTTTCTTATAAGGACTTTTTATTTTTGAGATTACTGTATAGACACCTATTAAATAGAACTAGAGTAAAAATAAATTATTTACAAAGTTGGGAGTAGAACATTTCACTATAGTAAATTAATCCAATGCACATTAGTCATACGATAAACGTGGGGCCAATTTAAAACTTTGTCAGGTGAACAGAAAAGTTGCAAGAAATGCCCAACAAATTTCCATGTGACAGCATTTTCATTGTAATTTTTGTCCATCAATTCCTTACATTCTGTCCTCACTTGTAACTCTTATCATCAGTATTATACTTGAAACATTTCCTGTCACTTCAAAAGTAGCGAAATTGGATCAAACAAATCCGGTTATCTAAATGAATAAATATCAAAAAGGAATGATGGCATGTAAATTTTCCTTTCATCGAACCATCCAAAAGTACCTAACATAACATGTAAATACATAGATACTTAAAGTACATACCCACATAATATTTACTCACACACAAGCATGCGACCAACATTTCAGCCATGTAGCACACTGTAGAAATTCAATTTTCCACTCCATTTTCCATTTGGGAGTCACACTGAATCAGACTAAAATGGGCCATTTCACATCTCTAAGGTCCAAATCTAAGGTTTAGTACGTAGTCAACATGCTAAGCACTTTTGCCACTTTTTGCATGGGCGCAAAAGTTTTGAGAAAAATAGTTGATATTGAATGGAAAATGAGTTGATTTTTAATAGGAAAGTAGCGTTAACGTTTTTTTCCATCGACGTTAATCACTCTCACGGGGGATATTACGGCTTTTTGGGGAAAATTCGGATTTCCGCAAAAAAATTAGTTCGAACGTGGGAAATGGTCAATTTCCTTTCTTTCACATTGGCGACCAACACACTACTTGACACATGTGTGTCAACGTAACTGGTCTGTGTCAACTCAACTTGTCTGTGTCAACTCAGATTTCGGCTTCGCGTGTCGCAGAGCGATCTCCAAATGCACTTGCGGCAAGGTTGAAAAACAAATACCTAAAAAAGTGCATTGGAAGATCGCTATGCGACACGTGAAGCAGAAATCGGAGTTGACACAGCCAGTTTACACTAAAGTGTCAACCAGTGTACTGGCCGCCATTGGGTACATATTTACATTGAATATTGGATCTCCAAAATAGTGGTCCAATCTACGTGATATGGCGCTGGCGCGCGGCGCCATTCAGTAGCAAAAACACAAGTGTCTGATGAATGGCGCCATTTTCATGCAACATATTTACCTGAAATATTTAGGCTGGAGGTGAAAAAAAATCTCTGAATACAAGAGATTTACTGGTGTAATATAGGTATTTTATCTACATTCTACGCCACAACTTTGAATGGGACCAGACGCCAAAATGAAACGTATTTTATTTTCGAAAAACGCCATTTTTTCTGAGGCTGTTATATTCCTACTAGACAGTGGCGAGAATGAAAAACACGTTAGGAACAAGAATCAATTTTCATGGGAAATGCGAAATTAAAGCATTAAAACATTCTTTTGACACAGAAATGCGAATATTGAGGGTGATTTTGATGTAATATTGGTATCTGAGAATCAAATATTCGGATATACCGTATTACCTCCAATATAAGGCATCCCTCTAATATAAGGTACCCTCTAATATAAGGTATAACTTTTGGCTTTTTTGAACGCGACGAAATAAATATAAGGTACCCTCTAATATAAGGCATACATCTAATATAAGCCACAGCTGGCTGTGTGCCAAATCATAAAAACAGTCGCCAAACATGGCAGAAATAATGAAAATGGTGCCGAAGGGCACTGCGATAACTCTTCGTCGACTTCTGCCATTTTGTAGTGATACTGTATAGCATTCGAAAAAATCACCGATTTTTTGGAAAATATATATAAATTTATCACTCCAATATTGGAAAAAATATAACTATATATAAATCACTCTAGGTCTCCAGAAAATATAATTAAATTACTGAAAAAATAACTCTAAGCTCAAAAAAAATCTCAAAAAAATCACTTGCACTTTATTTCAATTTCAAGCCATATTCTGGGCTTAATTTACCATTTGCAAGCACAAAAAAATGTACCCTAAGATACCACAGTCCATTTATTATCATTCCACAAGCAGTATTCATTTATACAGTATTTTACAAGTGAAAACATCAAGCAAATATCACAGAAAAATTCAACCTTCAGTTCAACCTCAATGAAAACTTCAAAAATATTTTGCACTGCAAATATTTAGCTTTCAACCTATAGCGCCTGGTTGTGGCAATGGACGTTTGACTAAATCGGTGCTCATGCTCAGCACTTTTTCATTGGTGATGTGCTGTGAAAACTCATTTTTGGGCGCATGGCTACATTTTGGCAACATAGTGATGACACTAGTGGCTCTGGTGACACCATGGTGACAGTTTACCACAGTTGTTCCCAATATTTGACAACAGCCGACATTGTTGCATGTCACCAAGCATTGTCAGTTTTCAAAAATGGTAAACTGAGCTTGCAATCACTGTAGAAAAATTTTGATCACATCAAATTGGTATTTTTTTATTTAAAGTCATGTTTTATTTCAGAAAAGTATGGTAAAAGATGGAGAGATGCTTTATACCTAAAAAATAACCATAGAATTCATAGCAGGATGACATAAATCAAAAGTTACTCAAACAGTTTACATTTTTGTCACATACAAAATGAAAACTAATTGATAGTGATGTCACCATTTGTCATCATTTGAGTTTGAGTTGTGATCAAACTAGTGATTTGCCAACCCCACCCCACCAAAATTCATGCCATTTGTGAAAACTGAACATACTGTATTTCCTCGAATTACCCCCTGGGGGTTTATTTTTTCAGAGTGGAAATTTTGAGGGGGGTCAAACGAGGGGGGTATTTTGAGGGGGGGTTATCATTTTGCCAGAAATTTTTCAAATCCCATTACTAAATTGTTGTTTGAAATGTACACAAACATCAAAAAAATGCAACAAAAACTGCCATTTATAACACTCTATGGACTTATATGTATGTAGACAGTGTATAACCAGTTCTAACATCACACAGTCATTGTTTTTTGCATGTGTTTCCTGGATCACAAACCGCATTATGTTCTCTATTCAGTAAATTGGGGTGGGGTATTTCGAGGGGGTTATAAGTTCATAGTGCCCACTTTGAGGGGGGTATTTCGCGAAAGGTGGGGGGTTATAAGTTCATAGTGCCCATTTTGGGGGGTATTTCTCAACAGGGGGTATTTCGTGGGGGGGGGGTATTTTGAGGAAATATGGAGTATAGCATTCAGTAGTGGAAAACTTGATGGAAACATGTCACCATTTTTGGCCATTTCAGTTTTCAAAAAAGTCAGGGTGAAAACTAGTGTGTGTAGGCTAACAATATTTACCTGCTTCAAATACAATTTTAACCCAGTAATGCTCTACATGAACTGAGAGATTTTCTGAAGAAAATCCCTGCAAATTTCTCTTGCACTGATTGCGTGTTTTAGTCATAAAGCGCAATCATTGCACCACAATGTATCAAGTACAAGTGATTTTCTCAGTGATTTTTTTTCAAATTTAAAAAATATATATAAATATATCACTCAGAATTTGGAAAAAATATAAATATATATAAATCACGGGTTATTTATATTTATTGTGATTTTCGAAAATATAAATCACGGGTTATTTTTCGAATGCTAATACTGTACCACCTATTTCGTACATTCCAATTTGAAAAAATGAACTGTATCGTTGTTCACTGTTGGTAAACTTTCTTTATAATCTGGTGAACATAATTGAAGGTACCCTCTTATATAAGGTACCCTCTAATATAAGGCATAACGTTTGTCTCGAGGTATATCACAGTGAACCTTATATTATATTAGAGGTAATACGGTATATCACAGTGAACTCACATATTCATTTTCCTACATGAATACTGCATATTCTTGAATAATAAGTCACGAATAACTTCTCTTTGACAATAAATAAGCAGCAGAATAAAAAACACCACTCGAATAATTCCCCCATCGGGTATATTTAAAAAAGACACACATGTCACATAAAACGCTTAAATAAGTGAGATCAAATTAAACATAATAGTAGATAGTTGTTGAAGATTTTAAGGTTGTTACAGATAGTAATAGTTTAAGGATATAAATAGTTGAAGAATTGAATTCATACGTTTATCAAGTTAAGTGACATTTTCATTAATTTAATAGTAATCCATTTTTGTTAGTTAATTTTTATTCCTTGAAAAATACCCAGTCAAAACAGATTAACGAAAAGTAACACCCCATGGAACTTATTCAAGAGTATACGGTATATATTCAGGTTCACCAGCATAACGAATCATGATTTACATTGCATCGGGATGCATAAAGAACCATGTGGAAGTTGCTTTATGTCCGCATGGCGCGCGGCGAAATGAAAATTGATAGCCGCTTACAGGGTGGTCCACTTTTGAATTATTTTGTAGTTTTTTAAATTTTGGAGCTTTTTATATGGGATTGAATATTCTATGTGATATCAGAAAAAGGTCCAGAAAAAGAATATGCAGGAGATTTTGTATCCAAAATAAAAGACAAAATCATGGAAAACCCTGGAGAAACGTAAACAAATATACCTATATCTTCACATTTTCCATCGCGATACAGAGGTCTCACTATGGAATGGCTTGAAACAAAAACTATCACGACACATTATTCAATAAAATATTGTAACATTCCGTACGAGGCACGCGGCCTTCTCAACATAAAAATGTATATCTCGCAAATTTAATTTAATTATGCTGAAATTTTATTCACACACACCTTACATTCTCACGTGAGTAAAGCATATAATTTCACTCCAAATGTACCAGTGCACGCATGCGGGGCTTCTTACACGTTTCCGGTAGTAGGAAAAACTACCCCATACCCTTGAATAACAACCCCCCCCCCCCTCCATAGGACATAGTGTGGTATGCACAAGAACATATAGCCGTAGAAATGAAACAGAAAGGGAAAAAATTTTATAAAAATAATGAATCCAGCACAGTGGTCAAAATACTGAGTCATACTAAATCATTTGCAAGTTTAATTCATTCGCATCATTTTTTATTTGTTACTTAATTCATACAGTTACAAAAAAAGAAACCAAACTACCGTATTTCCTCGAAATAACCCCCTCGAAATACCCCCCTCAAAATGGGCACTATGACTTTGTGGTCCGGGAAATGCATAACAGATGTTCAAAACACTTACTGTGTTGCGTTAGAACATCGTTTATACCATCTACATCCTTAAATAAGGCTGTAAAAACTTATAAATGTTGGTTATTGTTGCATTTTTCACGTTTTTCTCTCAAAATTTTCACTCTGAAAAAATAAACCCCCGGGAGTAATTCGAGGAAATACGGTACGTTTCATTGACCCTACATTTTTCCAACAATTCTGATGTAAAAAAACACCTCAAATTATACCACTCGTCGCATCAAAATTGGAGACAAAAAAAATCCCAGGGGTCCTATAAAAAGTATACGGTGTAAGTACACAGTTATTCAAAGTACATAAGTACCTTGCAAATGGTTTTCCAAATATACTAACAAAAGTATGAAAATGAAGCCTGAAACAAAATTGAGGGCTAGAACAGATACTTTTGCCTTCGCTAATGGATTTTCTTCATTTGTGTGGGGGCAAATTTCCCTTGGTATTTACTCCTCATGTTACACAAATGGATGCTACATAATGATGTTTATGGTGAAAATTTTGGTTCAAATAACAAAAAAACATGTGTGCAAATAACAAAATTCGCATGCTGAGCTGATATATGAAATTAAATCGATTTGCTTTGTGGACACAATCTGAAAATCAATTTGTCAATGAGAATCACATTTAATTTGGCATATTGAAGTACAGATGTAATTAATGGGTGTACACGAAAAACTTAATTATTTATCATCAGAAAAGATACTAAAAATTCAAATAACCGATCCAGTATGAATTTTACACTATTTTGCTATGAGAAGATCGCATGCTTCGCAGATCGCTACCATAATTTCATGAATAAAGTAAATAAATAAATCCTGTACTAAATCTGATACGATCAGACATGATAATATTTACAAATATTGAATTATCGGTCCTTATTCAGACCGGTTATGGTAGATTTCAATACAAAGTGGCTTTCGGTAGACGTAAATTCTCAACAACGAGATTGAGTTCATTTGCAATATAGGGTTGTTTGCAGTTTCCAAAATGCTTAAAATTCATCATGTTTGAAATATTTGGTCTATATTTAGAAGACACTATATTTTCAACTGAAACGACATGGCTCCAATAGGAGGGCAGCTCCAAATAGAAGGTAATGTAGAAATAAGTTTTGAATTGTGCCAAGGCAATAAAAACAAAATTGGTGAGCATGGGAAAAAGTTAGAACATTTCAAAAATGATATTCAAGTGCATGATCTCATACCTCTGTTAAAGCGCGTTTTCGAAAAACTCCCCGGACCAAAACTCCTTAGGCGGACGAGTGAAAATCCAAATAATAACACAAGACAATACAACTGGTAAATAAATTCAGACGCGTCAAGTCACGAGTCAAGCACTGGGGCTGTGAATGTCAGAAAAACTATGCAGGGATGTAGCCAGGATTTTTGAGTGGGGGAGGATTGTATACAGAGGTCGGGATGGGGGGGGGGCGCCCCCCCCCCCTAAAATTTCACCTGTGTAAATACAGAATGGAGTATGGCACTGGGACCAGGTAGTTATGGTCAAGGTTATCGCGTATCGTGCGATTTTTTTTGCGAACTGCTTACAAAGAACAAAATCCTCCGGGGGGTTGGATAGATAGCTGAGCGGTCCTCTAGATAGATAGATAGCTGGGGAAAATATTTTGGGGAGGCGGGTTGGGGGTGTTGCGGGGGTTCGATATATAAGCTTTTTCACGGTGTATAAGGAAGAAAAGAAAGAAAAATCGCTAAAAGTAGGTGAAAAATGGCTAATTATGAGTATATAACCACAGTTAGCACTAATTATGAGTATATAAGCACATATAGTACTAAAAATGCTAAAAATAGGCAGTTAGACACATTAACTAGTGATTTTGGAGATGAAAATATATAAAAATGCATGAAAAAAGTGATTTTGAGCGAAAATTGGGGTATAGTTTCTCAAAAATCGCTCCAGATAGGTATATAGCTGGTCGATTTGGGGGGGAAGTTTAGGGGTTAGTAGCCAAACATTTTGCCTCTGCTATAGATAAATAGATAACTGGGCGGTTGGGGGGGGGGGGTTAGCTGGCCGGACTGGGAGTGGCCCCTGGAGAACCTTTTCCAGCATTCCGTAGAACACTGTTCAAATGGTGTAATTATTCAGAGCTATAAACGCTGAACGCTTTTACCAAAAAAAGATAAAAGTACCTAGTGAAACCGGACTAAACCCACAATTTATAGACATATATTATTTAGCACTCTGGAATAGGCAGCACTATTTTGCTGGTGTTCGAAGCCTAAAGCCTAAGCATGATTGCACACGAAAATGTCACATACTTGTTGGACGGGTTTTAATTTCAATTTTTTTATATTAACACGGAAATGTTTCAAAAATGATAAGTAAGTTTACAAGTGTCAACGAAAGTTGAATGTGACAAAACTTTCAACGAAAGTTAAATGTGACAAAAAGTTCCAACGAAATGTATAATAATAAGATAAAACAAAAACTCTTGTCACTTGTGAAATTTACTTGTAAAATGCGTTTAAGGCTGACATGACATGAGTTTTAAATTTTTTGGTTGAAAACTAGTGTGTGTAGAGCCATTGGCTTTCAGTTAATGTCAACCTTATTAAAATTGGTTTTGAAACCATTCAAAATGCCATCAAAATCTTATACGGTACACAAACTCAAATCAAGAAAGTTGTAGTAATTCGGTATAGGTAAACTATGCAGCATAAAAAACTGCACACAGCATACATTTAAAGTTATAGCAAAGTAACGCAATGAACCAAAAGTAAATTAACATTTACTACCATACTTTGCAGATTATCTTTTACTAAAACCACTTCACAATAAACAACTCTACGGGTGAAAATTTTACCGTAAAATACAGAATTTTTTTTAAATTAACTACCCCCCCCCCCCGTTAAATACTCACCCACGTACAGCAAGTGAGTAAAAAATATCTATCCACATGAGAAAATAGCTGATAAGAAAAACAGCGCTGGGGGGTTTATTAGAGAAGTTACGGTAGGTAACCATAAATAAGCATAAACCCAGTTTTTCAACACATCAGCGCATGCACTGCTTACCGCGCAGAGAAAAATGCGTAAAAATGTGTGAGGCGTCATTAAGAATATCTAGCGGCTATTTCTGCGCATAAAATAAATATCTATTAGAATTTGGACTTCCATTTTTATAAAAAGAATCTGGTGGATATAAAAAAATGTTGAAATGGGACAATAAAAAATAAAAGGGAATCACAGAAAAGAGACAAATATAGGTAACTATTTACAATGATTTCGTATTGACGAACTTTGAGTTGCCAAAAACTTGTTACTGATAGAAAAGACTACTTCTGATGCCGTTCACAGCAGAAGCAGACCCTCGGAAAATGTCTAATGCATGTAGAAGTCATGTCTAATGTCAAGTGTCACAAGTCATGTAAAATGTCCTAGAAAATGTCAAAATTGTTTTTTACCCGGATTCCCCATTTTACATGACTTTTGGCACTTTACATTTGCACGTTATATTGAAATGTAAATTTACACAATTATTACAAAAATACTTGTCACTTGAACATCAGTGGTAGGTTCTGCCACTACAAGGAATGCAAAACGCACCAACACTGTGGCACCAAGCGCCAAAAGCACCTTTTCTTGAGCATGGCGCTAAGCGCCAATAGCGGCAAAGCAAAATGGTGCCAAAGCGAAGCGCCAAAAGCGCCATGGCGCTTTTACATAACTATCCACCACTCACAACTTTTCCAAAATAAGGTAGCACTTCTCACCTTTCTTGCCACTTGGCACATGAGGAAAATGGCGACAGCTAAGCACAAATATTTAGGTATAACGCAAACAATAAGAAACAATACATAATTATCATATAATTTGGATTAACAGTTTAACACCACCCCCAAGTTCGACAACGATATACCTAAATCTGTAATCAGGTGTTATTGTAAAAAAATTTTTTTGAAAAAATGTATTCTTGTTTGTTTCAAATCAGAACTAGGCCCTATATTTTTTAACGATGGCTGTACTCTTTCTAAAGAGCAATATCGACTTCTGATTTGTACAGAAATACCTACCTAAAATAGTAAGACACTAACTTTGTACCGCTTTTTTCAACAAGATGTCACATGCATTGGTCCAAAAACCGGGTTGCTCATGCAATGATCTAGTGGGCTGGATGCAATTCTACACTTTGTCAAGTGACACGGAATTGACAAGTGAAAACTAGCTTTGCAAATTTGTTAACAATGACGATAGAATGTGATAAGGAAAAGTAATAGTAAGTGACAAGATGACCGGATATGGGAACAGTCAAAAAGGAACATTTTAGACAATATTTGAGTGGGATAACAGACGATAATGGCGGCTAGCACACTAGTTGACACTTGTGTGTCAACTTGTCTGTGTCATTTGAGATTTCGTCTCCACGTCTCCAGCGATCTCCAAATGCACACGCGGCAATGTTAAAACATAAATATGGCAAGTGCATTGGATGGCAGATCGTTCTGCGACACGTGAAGCCGAAATTCGGGTTGACAGACCAGTTGACACCAATCAAAGTGTCAACTAGTGTCCTGGCAGCCAAAGTGAGAAGCAAGTTACAAAGTCGTGAAAATAAAAAACGACTTTTGAAGTTCATGAAAAATTTTTTAAAGTAAACCGAGTAGGTGCGAATTCCACAAGTAGGTAGTCATGGCATGGGACAAGAAAAATGGTAAAAGTTGTTAAAACAAATGACAAGTAAACGGAATGTTTGAGCAATTTTCGTAATACAATAGTTGTCACTGAAGAAAGTTCACTAGATTTATTACCCACAAATTTTCTTGTCACCCGTTCACGTGTGGAATCGGTCCCTGATACACACTGGTCAAAAAGTTCGTGCGCGACGATTTTTTTCAATCATGATTCATGATGATGAAAAGCTAGGGGGGCGACAGACATACCGTATTACCTCGAAATACCCCCAGGGGGTTTATTTTTTCGCCAGCAAAATGTTACGGGGGGGGGGGTAATTCAAGGGGAGGGTCTATTATTTCGCCAGAAATTTTTGGAAATGCCCTATACTCAGACGTATAAAAATCAAACACTTGCATAGATGTACATGTGTTTATAGTCATATATGACTGTATATACATATAAACCCTTCCCTAACGTCACTCAATCATCGGTTTTAACGTGTGTTCTGCATTGTACAGATCACAAACTGTGGTATTTGACATGTACGTTCTCTTTACATTCAATTTTAGGGGGGGGGGGGGTTATTATTTCCTCAGCCAAATTTTAGGGGGGGGTATTTCGAGGGGGGGGTTAATTCAAGGGGGTTAATTCGAGGTAATACGGTAGGTATCAAAAATAGTCCATACGTTTCTCTATCAATGTGTAAAATTTCAGAACCCTAGTTTAGCGGCTGATTAGCTATGATCATCAACAACAAGTACCAGGAAGTTCCCAGGATAGACTTTTGTTCCTAGTGCATGAACTTTTTATCGACAATACCGTATTTGCTCGAATAATTCCCATTGGGATTTATCATCTCGTCAAACTTTTTGAGGGGCAAACTACTCGAGGGGGAATTATTCAACGGGACGAAATAATATTTCGTCAGAATTTTCAAGAATTTTTCTATCAAGACATTTCACAAAATAACAAGCCATTCCTCTTAAAATTGGACAAAACGAATTGATCATTTGCCTCAAGGTGGGAATTATTCGGGGGGGTATTTTCCTCATTCTTCTAACAGGGGGGAGTTATTAAAGAGAGGGAATTATCCAAGGGGGTTTATTCAAGCAAATACAGTGTTTTGGGTGTTGTCAACGAGGATAAGAAAGAGCTAGGGGCTGAAATTTTACATGTCGGTAGAGAAATGTTTGAGCTTTTTTGTATTTATCCATGTCGACCGCCTAGCTTTTCATTATTATGAATATCAACTGAAAAAAAAAATCGTCGCCCACGAACTTTTCGACCAGGTTTTAGCATCGCATGTGAACAAGTCCTGAATGCAACCAAAATAGTGCAAAAAATGACAGAATGACCGCACCAAGTGCCATCTGGGGATGTATTTTGATTGGGGAAGTGGCCCACTCAAAAAGTGAATCATGATTATTGCTCATGTCATATTTGAATTGATTGTGTTTCATTTTCATCGAGTACATTTTCATATGGAATCTCGACATAAGAATTTTTTTGAAAAATATCGAAAATTGCGTCAAATATTTCAACATATATAGAGTAATAAGCACGGCATGGATGATGAGATAGCGAACGTTTTTCTGAAATCTACCTTCAAGAGTCAAATTGTTCCATTTTTACCTGATTTTACCGTCTTATTCTAACATTTATTCAGGACAAGAAATCACTCGGTTTAACGATGAAAGTTAACACAAAAAAACTTTTGTCTGTACGAACAACTCGAAGATATGAAAAAAAAACAGCCACAGATACTGTCTGGATCAATGAAAGTTCGTTAAAACTCCGAAATGCATGAAATGATATAAAATCAGCTAAAGCTAACGCAGTGTCATTCACTTTTATGTTCATTTTCGATAGTACAGTCAACGATGGAAAAAACACAGAAATTGAACACAGAAATTGAACACAGAAACTCATTGAGTTTCTGTGTTTTTGTTTTACACAGAAACACGGAAACTCACAAATTTTGAAAAACTCAAAACTCAAATGAGTTTTTGTTTGGAGAACACAGAAACACAGAAACACGGAAACACAGAAAAGTTTTTTGAGTTTTTGAGTTTTTTCAGCGTAGTGGTTGAACACATTTTCAGAATGCACATGAATTCAGTTAAACTAAACAAGATAAGATATGTATGTATAGCATGTAAATATGTACATAATGTATTCATATTTTATGATGGAACAAAAAATAAATTAAAGATGGCATGCACAACAACTGGTTGACATGTTTAAATATGATTGTAGTTCAAATCAATTCTGTAGTCTTCCATACAGTGCACATCCATTGAAGAATTATGGAGTACTGCGTAAATTGTCGTTTGTGAGCATTTTGTTGATGCTGGTGTTGCGATGTGGGTGGATGTCCTCATTGAGGACATTTTTATGGACTTTTTCAACACTTGAATGAATACACATATGTTATGTGGGGTTAAAACATGTGCAAAACCAATGTTTTAAAAGAAAACCACTGTTTCCACATCAAAATGCTGTAAATCAGAATTTTTTTGGGGAAAACTCGAGTTTTTTCGACAAAAACTTGAGTTTTTTAGAAAAAAACTCAAAAAAACTCCAGTTTTAACAAAAAACACAGAAATAAAAACAGAGTTACTCAAGTTTTTTTCGATAAAAAACTCAAAACACAGGTATTCATTTTTGAAAAACTCAAAACACAGAAAGTGTTTTTTTGTGGAGAACTTACCCATCGTTGAGTACAGTTACATGTATCATTTCATCATGTATATCGATGGATTTATTGCAAACAGAACAATTCATTGGCTCGCGATAGCATTTTGTTGCATTTGAGAGAACGGTTTTAGTGGTTTGGCTTGATGCCAAAATGGCTCGGCACACACTAGTTTTTGTGAAAATTTATGAATCAGCTGTGAATTTATTTGAGCTTTCTAGAATGGTCATTTTTCATCCCTGTCAACTGTAGTTGACAGTCACCTCATTCTAGACAAATCTAATGAATTCAAAGCTGATTTGTTATATCTTGAAATTTCAGTTGAAAAAATAGTGTGTGCAGGGACAATGGGGTCACACATAATGAAACCTTTTACTTGTATAAAATACCTGCTTACTTTGTGGCCTGAGATTAGGGTACAAAGTCCAGTACAGAAAGAATCTCTAACATGTACAAATACCATTCTCCAGCTAAATCATATTTATCTAAGTAAATCTACAACATGAAATCACCCAACAAGCACATAGAAAACATTTTATTTAGACAGTCATAACCGCTCGCCCAGTCCCCCCCCCAAAAAAAGTTAAAAGCTCCCCACCCCAAAAAATATATGTTAAGAGCATCCCCCCCTGAAAACCCCCCCCCCCCCGCCACCCCAAATAAACAATTATGCAGCACACTTTCACAAAGAACATACACAAAATACATACCTAAATATTTGCATACACAAAACAGAGCTTTGAGCTGCAAGTGTCACATAAATGAGTCTGGAACCTGGCTAGTAATTTCTCACCGCCCATAACACATGCATAAAATGATTGATTATAGACAGAAATCGGCCCACTGAATTGATATTTGCCTTCCATGAGCGATGACGAGATATTGAAATATACATGTTCAGGGGTGAGCTTTTTAACTGCCTAGATCAATTTCTTTCTGCAGCTAATTCACCAAGTGGACAAGTGAAGACAAAAGCGATGCGTTTGCGTGGTAGCCAAGTGACAAGTTACCTTAAAAGTGATAAGTGTTTTCTTATCATTGACCAACAGAAAACTTTTCATGATCCTTTTCTTATCACTAAACTTTCTTTCTTATAAAAAAATCATCACTTTTCTTTAGTTTCTCGTCACTTGTCCGTTTATGGTACCGGTGCACACTTCAAGTTCAAATGACAGGTTGGGTCAAGTGGCAACTTACAAAAATTCAAACTCTGCTTAATTAATCTCAAAACTTTATTGTCATTTGAAGAGGCATTGAAAACTTAAAAAATTCAACTCTGTGCGAACATATCACACACCAAGTGTCACTCCTAGACCCCGAAAAATGTTAAATGTCACGCAGTGTCAAAAGTCATGTAAAATGCCTTAGCAATGCACTCTGGAAGGCCAGTCCCAAAATTGGGAAGTAAAATAGCAAATGCGAAGTGAACTGAGAAGTAAAAAAGCAAAAGCAAAGAGAAATTATTTTTTATTTCGCTTTTGCCATTTCACTTCGCATTTGCCATTTTACTTTTCAATTTGCGGAACTGGCCCCAGGTCACAACACAAAAAAAACACACTTATTCCACACAAAATAAAACCAACCTATAGGCATTACTGACAAACTTATCATCGCTCCCTCTGCTATCATCAGATTTTCCTTGAAAATCAGGGTCTTTGCTATTTCGTCGCATAAAAACTTCGATTCTAGTCCTCGAATTATTCCTCGATCTTGCAATTTTCGATTTTAATGATTTCAATCTTTCATTAGAATTTGTGCTCAAATCGTGCACGCTACGCGTTAATTTAGCAGCCAATGAATGCATTTTTTCGATAAATTTTAGACAGGATTTCTAGGGATGAAATTGGGATATAAACTACTAAACCTGGGAATGATGTGATGAAATTATAAAGAAATATCTGAAATTAATGACATTAAGTAATAAAAAAAATATCAGTGACCGAACAATTTTGGAGCAGACCAAACAATGTCACATTCACTGACCCAAGGTCAGGGGTCTCCAGGATTTTTACCCTCCGGGCCGGGGGGTTGGATATCTAGAAAAAAATTTTTTTGGCGACGCGCGGGGGCACAATATATAGGTAAACTTTTCCAGGTATAGCAGGCAGAACGGGGGAAAATCTATCAAAATAGGTTTAAATACTTAGGTATATACCGTATTTGCTTGAATAATCCCCCTGGGGGATTATTATTTCGTCAGACATTTTTGAGGGGGCAACTATTTGAGGGGGGAATTATTCAAGGGGGGAATTATTATTTCGTCAAAATTTTCAAGCATGTTTCCATCAACTCATTTCCCGAAACATGCCTTATAAACACAATAACGTGCCATTTTTGTTAAAATTAGGTATACAAATTTTTCAAATCTTTAAAGGGGGGGATTATTCGAGGGTGGGAATTAATAGTTCCTTGCTCGTGTTACAGGGGGTAATTATTCGAGGGGGAATTATTCAAGAGGGGAACTATTCAAGCAAATACGGTAATCACCTATATAGATGAACATAGCAGTTTTGAGGTAAAAATTCGCAAAATAGAGAAAAAAATTGGGTTTGAATAAAAATTTGAGTAAACATTGGGGAAACAACGCCACATCCTCCTTCCTCACATCCAAAACGCCACGCAAACTTCCTCCACATAGACAGATCAGTTGAGCGATTGGGGGGGGGGCTCCAGGGATAGTAGCAAAAAATTTGCCTCGGGATAGATAGATACCTAGCTGGCCGATTTGGGGTGACCCCATTGAAGACCCCTGCCTCAGGTGATATTTCCACATGTACCTTATAAGTTTACTTGTAGATTCACATGTCACTTGACTTTTTTCCTCAAACAGGCGTAACAAGCTATGACAATTGTTTAAAAAAATGCAAATACATATCTTACAAAATTTATCCTATGGAAATCCTAAATATGTGCGTACGTTGCCTTATCTATACACGATCAATTGATCAGTTTCATGTTCTGATTACAATCGCTTTTAAATACGCATTTAAAATGACAAAATATTTGACCTTGAAAATTCTGAGTTGTTTTTGTTCAGTTTGCGTTTAACTCGCAGCAAAGTAATATGTCAACTGAAAGTGTAGTTTGTGCATGTATCAAATTTCACTTTTTTGACACCTAAAAGGGATGGATTTCTCCTAATTTACAATGTTTCCCGCTTTACTCGCAACTTTTGAGCGATGGTAATACGCCGGGGAAAACATACAACAGGTCGCAAAAACTGAAACAAATATGTATAATAGTGTACAAGTTAAGTTGTGTATAAACAAATATGTATAATAGCAAACAGAATATTCAGTTCCACTTTAATTAGGGACCAAAAATTCGATAACTCGAGATGCCTCTCATCGTTCATTAAAATATGGTAAAATTCCCAACACATTACAAGTCCACAATGTCACCTATTTATGGACGCATTTGTACCGTGAATGGAACATGTGTACATCCAGTAACAGCATCATATAGCACTTCCAGAATTTTCAAACAATTTAATCGTGCTCTAAAAATTCGAAAATTCAAAATCTAGTAGAAAAATCAAAAAAACAACGATTCTGACGAAAAACGGGAAAAGATGACCACACTGGACCGAAGAAATCCGGGACCGCACCGGTGCAAAGTTAGAAAAAATGACCGCACTGGACCAAAGAAATCCGGTGCACCGGGGCGGGAAATCGTTAAAATCCATCACTACGTTATATCTACTACACACACACACACCAGAATTTTATACATAAAAACGTATAATATTATGCAACAGTTGTTGCGGCAGAAATGAAATGAAAAATGATCTATTTAGCAAAATTTTACAAGCACATTTGTAGTTCCCGAACCACTTTTTACCAGTTCTACATCGTTGTTAAAACGTATTTACGTTTACTCGATAAATACGTATACTCCAGTACTGCGTAAATACGCTTACGTTTCCTCTCGAAAAAAATACCTGTACTCACGTACTTTTTGAATGTACGCTAGTACAGAAAACGTATATAAGATATGTTATGTTATAAGAGCTTTATATACCGTGTTTGCTTGAATAATCCCCCTGGGAGACTCTTATTTCGCCAGACTTTTTGAGGGGGGACTATGGGGGGATTCCCGCGGGGGGGGGGGATTATACTTTCGTCAAATTTTTTGAATATCTTTCTATCGAGTCATTTGATGAAATATGCATATTTTACACAAAAACATGCCATTTTTGTTAAAATTTGGCACAACTAATTGATCAAATATCTTTAAGGGGGATTATTCAAGGGGGGATTATTAATTCCTCACTCGTCTTACAGGGGGGATTATTGGAGGGGGAAATTTTTCAAGGGGAGAACTATTCAAGCAAATACGGTAGTCTTTTTCAAGGCATAAAGAGGAAAAATGGACAAAAAAGCTAAACATATGGAAAATATCGAAAATAGCTTTAAAAATAGGCAAAAACCAGTTAACTAGTGAATTTAAGGGTAAAAAGTTTAAAAATTAGTGATTTTGAGTGTAAATTGTAACTTTCACGTTTTTCAGGGGCAAAAGTAATTTACTCACGTTTACTCATACTTTACGTTTTATGTACTCAGCGGCGAGTAAAAAATAAATACTTTACGTTTACTTAAAAGTTCAGTACTTTTAACAATCCTGCAGTTCTAAATGTTACCGGAAGGAAATGCTTAGTTTGAGGTTTAGTGAACGCTGGCGGATGTTCAAAATGACTACGTAACATTTTTTTAAGCTTTTTGTGGTTTTCTAGTTGCCGTATCGAACAATAAAGTCTCGCAGCTGAGATAAAAAAGTACAAAATACTTTCAAATCAATTCATAACTTTTCATTGCGATCAATCTTAAAATGCTGAACCACACAAAATAATTCAGAAATAACCCTTTTAACAGTGTGGTTTCCCTTTGGCTCAGTGCCAAATTGCGCACAGAAGCACAAAAAATCAGAAGCACACAGAGCTATCAATCACCATAAAACAGACCAATCTTTTACCATTCATTCTTCAATAAGCAAACCGGAGCGTTGTTCTTGAGCAATTGGAAGCTACCGTATTTCCTCGAATTATCCCCACTTGAATTAAACCCCTTCGAAATAGCTAGAAGTCCGAGCGAGCTGAGGAAATAGTAAACTCCCCTTGAAATAACCCCAGCCAAATTGAGTGTAAGGAGAATATTTATACATGACAAAACTGCAACTTGACAAAACTGCTTTTTTTGTGAGGCAGGACGCATGTTAAAAACAAACTTTCAAAGTGGAATTTCAAAAATTTCTGGCAAAATGAAAAAAACCCTCAAATAAGCCCCCAATGCTGTGTTAATCACAATAAACTAACTATGCAGCCCCATTCTTTTGTTTAATTTGAGCAGATTCGCAAATTACAAATTTTGTCCTCGATTTGCAATAAGAGTGGGTTTTGTCAAATATTTCTGACGATAGAATACAAGCACTCCCCCCCTGAATAACAAAAGAATTATCACCCGAAAAATAACAGCCCCGGGAGCCTATTCAAAAATAGATGGCATCAAATTTTTCCACATCAATGTTACCCTATAGAGAAAAAAAACCCTAGCGCGCAGCAAAAAACGCATCTTTGAATAATGGGGCAGAAACTCAATTACAGGAGCATGTGTTATAAACACACTTATATACTCAATAAAAGTGGTCATTCTAAATTGGAAAAGCTCCGGGAAAAGTGCTCCAAACATTTCCTGGAGCCTATTTCAACGACAGTAAAAAATACAGGGCGAATTTTTGTAATATAAATTTGGAACCAGGTAAATAGTACGGTAGTGATAAAAAGCGCCAGTGAAAAATGGTGGGTCAAATCTGCAAGTGGACATGTTACTGAAAAAGGTCAGGGGCCAGTTACGCAAGTGGAAAAGTTACGAGTTAAAACTTGAGAGTTGGGTAAAATGAAAAATGACAAGTTATGAGAAAAGTTGAGAGTTAAGAGTTGAGTAAAACGACAAATGATTTTGCTCAACTCTTAACTTTTAACTTTACTCTTAACTTATCATTTATCATTTTAAACAACTCTTAACTTTTCCACTTGCGGAACCGGCACCTGGTCAAGTGGACGGGAACTTGGAATTTTTAACAAAATTTAACAGGAATTTAGATGCTTTTCAAAAACAGTTCCACTTCCAGGCCTTGCAAAAATTCAAATGTTATGCTAAGTGCCAAAAGTGATGTAAAATTGGCCCCTGACAGGGCATAAATACGAGCATAAGCTACGAAAAATGCCTAGGGAATAAATGTTAGAAATGAATTGACCGGGAAGGAGTATAGAACAAGGTAAAATGAACCAATTTGTGATTATTTTCAAATTTGCGAATCCGTCAACATAGTTTATTTTCATATTTTGGAAGTCGCCGAATATTTTGTCCATGTAATTAAATTTAGATGCAAACAAACGAAATATTATCACCGATTTATTAAATATCCAATGGGTAAAATAATGAGTGAATAGCCTACAAGAGCCTGCACAAGCCAAACGGCAAACATTCCTAATGAACCATGAAAATTACCTACTACCCACCAGGGGCCAGATTTAATCAACCCAAGGTTTTATTTGGGCGGTCTGCCACGTAAAATCATGTATATTTCCCTTAAATCCTTCGTTCTGCGGAAAAAACAATGGGCTGATTAAATTTGGCACCGGAGTTGTCAGCATTCCGTGTAAGGTGAGAAACGGTAACGACCCCCGGTGGACGGTACGGTAAAAAAAGAGGTGAAATTTCACATTTACCAACCAGTGAATTGGGACTACCTAATTTACTGTCGGTGAGAAGTCCGGTAAACGGTACGGTAAATTTTCACATACTGATTAAAACCGGTACGGTATGGTCAATTTCTGCACCGCAACTCAGCGATAAAAATTGAATCAGTGCTATGCATGGCTATCGTCATTGTACGCCTTTCTTCAATTAAAATTTTTGGGTGAAAGATTTGAGGCGAAAATTTTCGATCCAGAAAAATTCGTGTCAAAAGATACTTCACCAGACTTCACAAAAAAGTTCCATAAAAGACTGTCACATTTCCATAAAATAATCACCATGAATGGCATTGCAGCGTGATCACAAGCAAGTGGCAAATGCAACGCAAAAAATAACTTGAATCTCACTACCGTACATTCTTGAATACAAACCCTTTTATAAGTTGTTATTTCTGGCTAGAAAATTTCACTGGGGGGGTCTATTCAGAAAACTTTCTATGGGGACTTATGCAACGATCAACTGATTTAGTACATAAAGTGCTTATGTTATGCAATATTTTTTAATGATTTATGTTTGAATTGTTTTTATACATACTACTATACAAGTTTCTTTTTGGTATACTACATCAAATTTACATCACTCGGGGAATTATTCAAGCGCTGATTATTCTAGAACATACGGTAGTGTATCAAAATGAACCCTAAAAAGATACGAACATATTGAAGACATTGAAACAACAATGTCTTTTTAGTTTACAAAAAAAACTAGTGACTAGTGACGGACTTGGAAGGATATATTAGATCTTCACACATAAATGACATTTTTAAACAAAATGTATGCACAACACTAGCTGTCACCTATCACAATGTTTAGAATAAAAATTACCATAAATAGTAATTTAGCAAAAGTTAAGCAATGGGCAAATTTTACATGGAAAACTGCAATAAATGATATTTACTATTAAAAATAAATTTAATATCCAGAAAATCCACAAAAAAATCCAAGAAAAATATCACAAAACAAGCTAAACAGAATTACAAAATTCCAGAACACTGCAAGATAGAAACCAAAGCAAAAAAATAAACATAATCGAACACATTTGCAGTATATATAAGAAACACAAGTGTGCAGCATTTTTCGGAATGGACTAATAAATACACAAGTTTTTCAAGTGGCTCAGTGAATAAAAAACACACATTGAATGAACAATGAATAAAATGACTGAATGTGGGTCATTATCTTTGAGTATTGAGTTACCACAATAAAAGAGTTCCTATATTAAATTGTATAAGTAAATATGCTGCATATTTTTGAGTGTTTTTATCTTCAATCTGGGGGCAGTCCTAGACCCTGTAAAATGTAAAATGTCATGCAAATTGTCAATAGTCATGTATAAATGCCCTGTAAAATTTACATTGTACAGGGTATTTTACATGGTCCCTTATGAATACCATGAAAGTGTAGAATCAACATTTTTTCTTGTGGTAAAACAAATTGATAATAACAATGGTAAAATGTATTGCTCAATTGAAGTATAAAATGAGCTGTGCAGATTAACTTTATGCTATATAAATACTATTGTTGCAAATGCAAAGTCACAAAATGTAAAATTATGGGTGCAAAAAATTATGTGCAATTGAACTCGTGTCATCTGGGGGGAGTGTTTTTTAATAATAAAGACCCGGTTAATATAATCCGGATTTCGATATAATTTTTCAATTTTTTTGATCGAAATCCAGATTATATTGACCGGGTCTTTACGACATTTTTTACACATGTCAGATTCAACGCTGATTGACAACCAAGTTTACAGCATAAGAATAGCAAATTGTAAATATAGCGCAGCTTACAAATTCCAGAAATTACAAATTTCGGCACCTGCACCCAGAGATTTCGATAACGTGACTCGACATTTTGCAATTGGAATTGATACAGCGCACTGCAAAGCTTTTTTGCAAATAATTTTGGATGGTATATTTTGCAAGTATGGACGAAAACACGGGTACCTTGACACCTACATGTTATTATACCGAAAAAAGTGAATATTTAAAGCGCATAGGAATGTACGGTATTACGGTAAATAATATTTGATGCACTTTTATGCTGCTCACAAACAGACAAAAACCCAGGAGTTAAAAGCTTCATTGGCCCTGCGCACACTAGTTTTCAAACGAAATTTCGAAAACTCATGAATGTGCTTTTGAACGTGTTTGATTTTTCCACAATGAGTCATTTTTTATCTCCGTCAACTGTAGTTGACAGCCACCTCATTGTAGTAAACTCAAATGCCTTCTAAGCTGATTTATGAGTTTTCGAAATTTCGTGGGAAAAATAGTGTGCGCACGCACAATGCTGGATTAAATTCCGCATCCTGTTTAGTGCCGAAAATCAAGGAAATTTTGAACCTACACGTCAAATATCAGCCGAAATTCATTTTGTGTCAACTTGAAAACAACGAAACGCCGACCAGATTTATTTTTCGTTGACACTTCAAATCCGCAAATTTTCTTGATTCTCGTTCACATTCTTGACAAAATGTAGAATCAGCCCCTGATGTAAATATTTTCCCCCTCTCAAGGTTCATTTTCGTTATCGGAATCCGTGTCGGCGTCCCCGGCGATCGTTTCATCGGAAAGTTTGCGAAGTTTCTCCAGATATTTCTCCGGCGGCATGATTTGATCGGAGCCTGGAAAAGTTTGAAATTTAAAAAAAATGTTTGACGATAATATTTGGGATAGACTTATTCCCCCCCCCCCCCCGTCCCACCCGACAAACAAAAATCGGCCATTTACCAATGTGGGGCCAAAACTTAGAGCAATGCGTTTACTCTCTTTACTTAATTTGCGTTTCTGCTCGAAAATCGCTAATTTCTGCACTTCAACACCTTCAAACTCGATAACTGTTTATTATACCATGGCTCATTTTTGCCCAATTTTCACCATATTTCGACGATATTTCGCTCTTTTTCCATTCTACGGCTACACAATAAATTGGCACAAAAATATTCGCAACTGGGCATAAAAAAACGGCAAAAAAGCTATCGCCAAACATACCGACAATTACCTCCCAGGGCTTGCGACTTTCCGTAACTTCATAAACAACTCGAATTTCACTGTAGCTGATCCCGCCCACCAGAAAAACTATTAGCCTGAGAATGAAGATCATTTTTTTACCACGAAAAAATACAAATTTGTGCGGTTCACGTTTGAGTGTGAAGATACGTGCCGTGTAAAAATTAATTTGTAAAAACATAACCACCGGTCACGGTTTGAAAATTGGAATGTGAACATTAAGTTACTTGCTCAACGTGCATTGAAACTTTTCGCACGAAAAATAACGATATTTGTGAACCACACTGATTATTGTTATGGTTCGCGGACAGTACAGTATGCACCAGCACATACTTATGTCTTCCGCGCAAACGAGATACTTATGTACACTTTCACAAAAAAGGCTGAGTCGAGTTTCGTGCCTGAAATCATTTTGTATTGGAAATTTTTTATTTTCTAATGATCAACCGTTTCGTCCACAAAAACCTGCATCGCACGCAGTCCACGCAGTCTAAAAAGCACCCCCCCCCTACGGTTGGGGAACCGAACCGAACCGACCCGAACCGAACCGAGAACCGAGCACTATTTTGGAACCGAGAACCGAGAACCGGAACCGGGCTTGAGAACCGAACCGGAACCGAGAACCGGCACTTATACCCGGAACCGAAGTAAATACCGAAAGAACCGAAATTTTCTACGAATATTAAAGTTTTTAAACAGCGTTTTTTCAACACCTACATCTAAGCCTTTAAACAGCAGCTGAACATCTTGGTGCGTGTTCAGAATTGCAAAATTCATCTGTTTGCAAAATGATAGCGCGGGAGCGTGTAATTTCACATATACTCCAGCGACATTACACCTTACAATGAAATCTACCATATCCCACCTGAATAAAAGAACAAACATAAAAAAATTTCATCATATTTATCAAATTGCTTTGATAAATATGATGAAATTTTCTATGTATGTTCGTTTATTCAGATGGGATATGGTAGATTTCATTGTAAGGTGTAATTTCGCTGCAGTATACACATTATCACTGGTTTTCATTGGTTTTGTGGCAGTTTGTAACTGTAGTTGGCAAAAGTTATTTATGTTTGTACTCAAAATGATACGCGTACTCACTTGCGTACTACATAAATACATTTACGTTTCCTCCAGAAAAAAAGTACCAGTACTCATTTACTCGTGTACTTTTTGAAAGTACGCGAGTACAGAAAATGTATATGTTTGCTTTCACACTTTTTTAAATACCAGTATTATTATAACAACTCTGATTTCTGCATTCTACCATGAAATAATAAGCTGTGATATTCTCCTCTAGTATGAAAAATCCAACCAATGTATTTACACATGTAAACTTGGGTATATTGTTTTTCTGTTGTTCAGCCGATTATTACCCAATACCCGGTTATTTTATTACCCGGAACCAAAATTTTGATCATTTTAGAACCGAAAGAACCGAACCGGAACCGTGTTTAAGAACCGAACCGAGAACCGGAACCGAAAATTTTCAGGAACCGAGAACCGAAATCTTTTGGAACCGAGAACCGAAAATTTTGAAATTCCCGCCCCCCCTGCCCCCCTCAAACAAAACCCCCACCTGGGTCCGGCGGCCTTGCTCGCCTGCTGGCCCTGTCGATCCTTGTGCCAGGCTCCATATCTGGCGCTCGTTGGCGCCTTGGCGCCAGCGCCAGACGTGGCGCGGGGGCCGCCCAAAAATGGAAAGTATTTCTGGTCCAGTTTGTCGTCGATCGCGTCCTGTTGGGGGGGGGGGGGGGTAGGGTTGGGGAACCGAACCGAACCGAACCGAACCGAACCGAGAACCGAGCACAATTTTGGAACCGAGAACCGAGAACCGGAACCGAAAAAATTACCCGAAAGGGAACCGAGAACCGGCACTTAGACCCGGAACCGAACTAAAGAACCGAAAGAACCGAAATTTTATAAAATAATCGGCCGCCTCCCCCCTTCCTGGGTCAGAGTAGGGATAAGCCTGGAAATGTAACTTCTGGCATCAATTTTTAGGGTGATTTGTCAAAAAAATTTGCGCGCAAGCGCGCAATTCTTGCTTCACGCGACCGGTGATTTCATCTCACCGGTCGCGCAGCCTCATGTGTTCACGATCCCGCCTAAAATGTGTATATGTATGTAAAATACATATACAGCAGTCTGTGGGGGGCTGTGCCAGTGCGCATGTAAACCTGGTGCGCATGTAGGCCCATTTCCCCACATTTCTCTATCACGCTGATATTTTAGAAGTACATTGGTAAGCGTACTGGTAATTCTCTATAAAATACAGCGAGTGGGGTGCCAGTCTCTCTATATGTACATGTATAAACATACATACAGGGACGTATCCAGGATTTTTGAGCGGGGGGGGGGGGCTGCTTGTTTACGGGGGCCGGCAAACGGGGGGGGGCTCAGCCCCCCCCCTAAATTTTTTCTCTATATAGGTATGAAAAGGCGTTTTGGCGCTAGTGCCAGCCATACAAAAGCGCCACGCCATGGCGCTATTGGCGTTGGCGCCAGCTCCGGGAACCACTTTATATGTATGTAATTATGCATACATATACAGCGAAAAGTCGCAAATATGTGTTCATTTCTAAGGATAGTGGTTTAAAGGGACCTATCCAATGCATGGGGAAGAAATTGCGCGCTTGCGCGCAAAATTTTTAAGAAACATCAAAAATTATATAGGAAAAGTCGCATTTTCTGGGACCTTTTAGGTCTCGCCCCGGGAAGGGGGGGGCTGCAGCCCCCCCCGCCCCCCCCCCTGGATACGTCCTTGCATACATATCAGAGATTTTTGGCACCAATGCCAATGGCGCCAGCGCCATGATGCCATTTCATCACCATGTAGGTAAACTTTTAGGGTGGGTGGCTGAATCCCCCTCCCGTACACCAGGCTCAGTAAACAAACATACACCATGCTCAAAAATCCTGGATATGTACCTGGCCCCCGAAGCAAGGGGTCTACATGCACACTGGGTTTACATGCACACCAAGTTTTGGCTGTCTGGGGCACCTATGCTAACGCCAATGGCGCCATGGCGTGGTGCCTATGAATGGCGCGAGCGCCATGACACCATTCCGCCACTACAGGGGCAAAATTGTAGGGGGAGGTTGTTTTATGTTGTTTTTCCTTTGTTCCGCTTATTATTTTCTTATTCCCGATTTTTTCATTACCCGATACCCGACTTTTTCATTACCCGGAACCGAAATTTTTGATAATTTGGAACCGAAAGAACCGAACCGGAACCGAACTTAAGAACCGAACCGAGAACCGGAACCGAAAATTTTGAGGAACCGAGAACCGAGAACCTAACCGAAATTTTTTAGAACCGAGAACCGAGAACCGGAACCGAAAATTTGGAAATTCCCAACCCTAGGGGGGGGGGGTTATTATGAGTGATTGATTTTTTTTTTTTTTTTTGGGGGGGGGGGTTGGGGTCTGGGAGGGATTGACGCCGATAAAAAAATCTGAATGAATTTTGGTCACATCAAGTCAGTTGACTGCCAGTCGTGTAAAGCTTACAGCCAACCCTGTTTAACGCATTTGAGTATGCTTAAACCTATCCACCCCGAAACCTCATTCCTCCGTATTTCACCACGCTTCACTAGGGATGGCTGAGGGTTTTTTCAAAGGTTTTTATATAATAAAAAAACATTGTTTTTTAAACCGGGTCGTTGAAAAAAAACTTTTTCGGCCATCCCTACTCTTCATCCGCTTTCAAACATTAAACATCAAATCCTTCTGCGCAACCACAAAAACACAAAAAAAATTACTCAAACCTCCATGATGTCCTTCAAAACAGGTGTCCAGCGGGACGTTTGATAAGTCTGTTCATTCACTCGTTCTTTCCTAGTCGGCTGCCACACGCGTTTGCGGCCTTGCTGCAATGGGAATGTGGGGGGGGGGATTATTTGAGTTGTTGTGAATGGGAGTGAACGGAGAAATATGGAATAGATATATTTCAAAATAGCGGCTGCCCGTGCGTAGGCAAGCTAGTATTTGCATAGTATTCGTGTGAAATAAGGGGTATGCAAAATCATATCTGCGCGGGAAAATATTTCCAGGCAAAAATTTATTTGATTTTTTGTGCAGGCCATATATCGCCGCAAACAACATCATGCCGTAGAAAACTTACTCAACTAGGGTGGTTTCCCAAAATGGGTGATTTTCAGATAATATAGTCTCAAAAATAAAATATAGTTCTATCTCTCAGAAAATACAAACAAATATGAGATATTCTTTCAGTTTAAATCAGGGGTCTCCTAGGGGGGGGGGGGGCTGGGGGGGGGGCTGCCTATCCTGCTCAGCTATCTATCTATCCCCAGGCAAATTTTTTGACTACTACCCCCAAAGACCCCCCCCCCCCCAAATCGCTCAGCTAAATATCTATCTATATGGAATGGTTTTTGAGAAATTTCGCTCCAATTTTCGCTCAAAATCACTAATTTTCGCACCCTTTTATAGTTTTTCACCTTCAAAATCGTGCTCTCCAGCTATATGTTTTTAGCCATTTTAAACCTACCTTTGGCCACTTTTTACCGATTATTAGCGATTTTTTTCCCTTTCAGCCTTCTATGTACTGAAAAAGCCTCTATATTTTGCCCCCGCGAGCCCCCCCCAGAAAATTTTTTCAGCTATCTATCCCTCCGGAGGAGCGATTTGCTACCCATCCAGCCCCCGCGAGGGCCAAAATCTTGGAGACCCCTGGTTTAAATCATTAATAAAAAACTTACCTACTTCTCATAAATAAACTATAATTAAATCTCCAATTTTTGGAATGCCGATTTTGAAAATTATTGCAGACATAAATATTGTTGCACATTTACGAGATTGACTACGCACGCACCAATAAAAAATGCCCCACACCGATTGCGAACTTACTTAAACAGTTTCCCTGTGATAACTCCAACTCAAAGCGTATTTATCAGTATGCGCGGTCGAAAAAAGAATACTGAAAAAACATTCCGCGTGCAAAATGCAACCTGTCACCAGTACCAAAAGAAGAAAAAGCACCAAAAAAATTGTTTCGGCCCAAAATTTGTCGGGAAAATTACATCGTCATTCTCATTTGTTCCAGTGATATCTCGAAAAGAATCGGAAATTCCGGAAGAAAGTCCTCTTAATCCGGGTATGAATTCTCGGTACCGCATCGACGTAGACAACTAGTGGAAAAATTGTTAGTGTAGGATTTTTAATTTTTAATTTTAACTAATTTTACGAAACAATAGATACTTTTTGTTAGTCACATAAACAACAAACATGCAAAATGTACAGAAAAGAATATTCGGGATGGATATTTATATTTGATGTGGGCGTTTTTACATAAATTACACTTCTCCATCTTAATAGCACAGAAAAAGGGTTTTTGATTTATCGGGATCAGAACGATTTAGCTTATCCGTGACAAATATAAAAAATCATAATTTTTAGTAAACTCAATGCGATAAAAAAGAAAATTTCGTCACAATACCAATTTGGGAAAAGTGTGTGGGCACATACACACTTCCCCTACAAAAAATCATCTTCAAAACTATATAAAAAAACTCACATCAGTGACCACATTATGTCCCAGATAAGCCATATTCGTAATGATCGGCTTATCAGCCAGTGGGATATTTGCATGCTGCAACAATTTGTTCAGAGCGTCTTCTGTTACGCCTAAAAAGTATCACAATAATTTCGGAGGTGGAGAAATTCTGTTGTAAAGGAATATAGAACTGTTAAATAAAAAAGAAAATTTTTAAATGTTCATATACCTGTTCATACTGTTAAATGTTGACAAATTTACACTTTAGCACACCCCATCTCGATTTTACAGTAAAACAGTTTACCATAAATACACCATCTGAATAAACACAAAAAAAAATTCTTCTCTCAAAACACAACTTCTCAAAAAGTTCTCAAAACACAACAATCGATCAGATTTACTTCTCCCATCCCATCATGATAGTGTACTTTATATTCAGTGTCAGTGACTAGTTGACTGCCAGTTGACTGAAGCTCATGGTCAACTGAGCAATATTTTTTCAACCAATCGTAGTACTTGTAAAATGTGACAAATTTCTATTGATTCATGTCGAAAATTTTGATAAAACACAATTATAAAGATCGATATAAAAACTCAAACTCTTCAGACACGCACAAAAAAATCAATAACCAACGCACCATTCTTGCTCAGAATATACAAAAGTATAATGCGCATGCGATCCTCATTCCTGACGCCTGGGTCAATTAAAAGCGGCGTCATTAATCGCAGGGGGTCCTTTACTTTTTCCCCATCTGCATCTACGCCCATTACGAGGTCTTGTTCCACCTGAAACGAGGGGGGGGGTAATCGAATTTTGATTGTAGATTTTTTTTGTAGACTTTTGTTATTGTAGGAATTTTTTGTAGCACCTAAATGCAGAGCTGTATTCAAATCTTGTCACTTGACGTTTTCCCATAAAGAACAGTTATTTCTAAAAAGGAACGTATTTAAGGGGAAAATACGTTGTTTTTACCGCCAGCGGTTCAATCAAACCAGCCACACTATTTTGACCGACCGGGTCAGGCCTAAATGGCATCTAATCCGCTTGGCATCTGGACCCGGATAGCATGGATTTCTGCCTGCTTGGCATCTAGACCTGCTTGGCATCTATCCAATGCTGGATGCCAAGCGGACTGTGGCATAGATGCCAAACGGGCGCGTAGGGCCAGATGCCAAGCGGGCAGGGGGGGGGGGGTCTACATGTCCAAAGTATCATGTGCACAAAAAATATGAATACAAAATGTTTGTTCAAAAATTCAAATCATAATTGAGGCATCTAGTTCCGAATGTCGGTATCTCCATCATTTTAGGTTTTTCCAAAATTGCATTTGAAAATTCAAAGTTGGCCCGAGCGGGCAACTTTAAAGTGACAAGTCTTGCCCAAGACTTTTTGAAAAGCTTATGGAATTGTCTAAATTTTCCATATTTTAAACCCTGCGGCCGGCGTATATAGCCAGAGTTATGATGATTTGATTGATAGCAGGTCAGCAGATTCAGTGGAGATACCCAGTTTTGAGTGATTTTTTTCAAAAAAATCACTCGAAACAGGGTATCTCCACTTAGTCCATGGGATCAACAGGCCCGGTTGTGCTGCCGTTCTGCTGGCCCATGGCCCCACTTGAGAGCAAATTTCTTACCTGAGAGCAGTGGAGATACCCTGTTTCGGACAAAGACTTTTTGGAGATACCCTGTTTCCGACAAAGATTTTTTTGGAGATACCCTGTTTCGGATGATTTTTTTCAAAAACTGGTTTGGAATTCTATACCGTAATTCGGATGATTTTTTTCTGTTTTGAATGGGAATTTGGACTGTTTGCGTCAAATCTATACCGTAATTCGGATGATTTTTTCCGTTGGTGGAGATACCCTGTTTCGAGTGAAATTTTTGGTGGCTCTTTTTGGAGATACCCTGTTTCGAGTGAATTTTTTCCAATTTGAGGGTGGAGATACCCTGTTTCGGATGATTATTTTTGTTTTTTCTAAAAATCGGCATATATATATATATCTCGGGAACGGTATAAGATATTGAAAAAATTCTTTTGCTATCATGAAGAAATAAGTGCACTTATCACAGATCCGCACTTAACTCATTTTTTTACACTTTGGTCTTTACCGACATTCGGAACTAGATGCCTCAATTGTTTTACCCAATTATTATTTTCAGATGTCAAGTGTCTCAGAATTTTTTTAATTTAAATGCAAATATGAGTACCATTTGAAATGGGGAAGAAGGGTAGATACATGCATGCCCATGTAAATTCATAAATACAATTCTTTAGTAACCCTGTAAGAGTGCCTACTAGAATAAATTTTTATCAAGCCATTTTTTGTGGGAATTGCATTTTGGGACACCATGCATGTAAAAAGCCTCAGTGTTGAGGGGCAACACTCAAATTGATTGATCATTTTTGGAAACAGCTTTGTAAACTTCCATGTGTATTGGGCCGCCCTGTTCAAGTGGCTTTCAACATTGAGTTCCAGCAGTGTTCACATGGAATTTTAACTCATTTACGGGGTGGCCTACATATGTGGATTCCTAGTTTCCCAGTTTAGTGCATATGGCTAAATTTCAATCTAACACAGTATTTGGATGAACACAACACTAAATATATTGATCAATATTTTATTTCAATTTCACATTTCAAATTGGCTGATTTTGAGAAAATTAAATAAAATATGATTCCAGAAAATCTGTTAAAAATATCTAATTTGACCATCTATTTCTAAGCCACCATGTACACAATATTCAATACATATCTCACCACACTACCCAGATCAATTTGAGTGTTGCCCCTTAACACTGAGGCTTTTTACATGCATGGTGTCCCAAAATGCAATTCCTACCAAAAATGGCTTGATAAAAATTTATTCTAGTAGCCACTCTTACAGGGTTACTAAAGAATTGTATGTATGAATTTGCATGGGCATGCATGTATTTATCTACCCTTCTTCCCCATTTCAAACAGTACTCATAGTTGCAAAAAATTCAGAGATACTTGACATCTGAAAACAATGATTGAGAAACACATTGAAACTTTTACACATTTTGAATTCATATTTTTTGTGCACATGATACACTGGACTGGATAAACAGGTGTACTCCTATAAAAAAAAGTTGCAGGGTGACAGGTTCAGCGAGTAATATTTCAGATGTACAAGTAAAAGATTCAGCATGAATTTTTGAAAAAACAACAACATTTTTTGTCAGAATTCATTTTGGACATCATGCATGCACAGGCATGCAACAGCCCACCATGAGGCACAGAGGCCATGAGGCCGTCTCGTGGGTGTGTGTGGGGGGGGGGGGGGTTCAGCCCGCTTGGCATCTACACCCACACGGCATGGAGACCGCATGGCATGTGCAGGCATGTAGCCCGCTTGGCATCTATGGGACGATAGATGCCACGCGGGTCTAGATGCCATGCAGGCAGAAATCCATGCCACGCGGGTCCAGATGCCATGCAGGTTTAGATGCCGAGCGGTGCAGACTCATTTTGACGGGTCTGGGTGCCTTGATCCCATTTACAAAATTAACACGGATCTGTCGACAAAACGAAGAAATTCAAATTCAAAGTGAATAAAAACAAACCTTGCACAATTTATCCACCCCACTTTTATAACTCTTCATACAGTCCTCAGCCAAATGCAACTGGGTGCTGTATTTGTTCAATTCCTTTTGATACTGCGGCATTTTCTTGATCATCGCAGACAAATCTTTGATGCTTGAAGCGTTCGTTTGCATGCCTTTTTTGCCCTCCAGAAAGTGTTTCAGGCGGGAAGTAACTTCGCTGAGATATTTCAAGCGTTTTGTCCACATATTTAGATATTTCAGGGTCAGGGAGGTAACGTATTTACGTGTGAAAACCATCACAAAAGCAAGGAAAATTGTTAGAACACAAGAATGTTTTTGTCGCTGCACACAGTAGATTACCAATGAAAATTTTGTAAAGTAATAAATCGCATTTGAACGCAATTGAGTTTACCGGAATGATGAGTTATTTTTATCCCCGTCAACTGTATTTGAACACATATTCCTGGCAAACTTAAATGTCATTAATGAAAATAAATTTTTGGTTTACTGAGAGTAAACTAGTGTGCACAGCGCCATTATTTAATCGTAATTCAACATAAAAAATTACACACGTTAAATTAAGTTTTGACTATTTTAAATTTGCTAACGCATTTTTGCATATTCAAATTAACCAAACCATTTTTACCGAACTCACGTGGAAACAACGGCAATATGCTTGTGACGGAGAATTTTCCACACCTCATCAGATTCATCTAAAATCACTTTCTTATTTTGACCCTCATTCGTCTCATATCTGCACGAAAAGTGACGTAAAGTGACCAATTTTTGTCACCTTAAAAAGTGAAATAATGCAAAAATCTCACTCATAAACATCGTCCTTGATCCCAAGCAAATCATATGCCATCGCTTGAAATGTGAGTTCGTGCAAGAGGGGACTGCAGCCGTCGACACCCCTGAAAATTTTTTTACGATTTTTGATAAAATTGTGTGTCAGTATTGATGTATTTATTTATGTAAATATAGCGCATACATTAGTAAACTGACTGGATGGAAGGTTTTTAGAAAGATTGTTACTATATTTTGATAAATAAAGTCGGGTGAAAAATTTTAAAAATGAGCACCAATTTGGGCTGTACTACAATTTAACTGTACTACAATTGAAACTACTATTTACAATTTAACAGTCGAAATTTAGCTAGCGCGCAGGATTTTGCCTCTGAACTGAAATTTTTAAATTATCATAAATCCATAGGAAGTCATTTAAATAATCACCCACACTCAAGTTTCAACCTAAACTGTCAATAAACGACTGAAAAAAAGCATGATTCTCAGTAAACATTCATAAAAATAGAAAAATTCAGTAAATTTAAATATCCCTTTTCCATTAAACACAGGACCCTTTCGCACTCCCACACAAAAAAATTTTTAATAAAAAATGTCAAACCTGTCCAAAATAAGCAACTGGCTCCTGGCCTTGTCACTTCCCTCGCCCATCGCCGGCTCGTCTGCTTTGTAAGCGTCCAGTTTTTGTTGCACCAGGTGCGCCAGCTCCACATTGCGTTCGAAATCGCTGAGAATTTTTGCACTTTTTGTATTTTTTGAGGGTTGTTTGGTTTTGGTATTATAGAAGCGATATTTGCTGTGGTAACTTGTTTGTTGTAATTTCCGACTGTTTTTGATTTGAAAAATAATGAAATTGAAAAACCCACTGTTTAAATATATTTTTCAATTTGAAATTTTTGAAACCGCCTGTCCGGCAGCACCAAATTTTGACCCCCCAAATAAAACACTATTCAATCACTCGAAAATTAGCATTTTCCCTCAAACAAACCCAATTAAACCCCCCCCCCAAACCAACGCCCTGTATCTAATAGCGGGATACTCGCCCAGAGTAGCGCAAACGGTAGCGATTTGCTCGGCGGTCCTTTCCATCTTGGCAGTCAGCTCGCCGCTCTTGGTGGGGTTGTAGTACAGGGGGAACGTGTCCTCGCTGGAGAGGGAGAAGATCTGGGGGGTGGGGGGGGGGGGGTTTGATGGGGGTTGGGAGGATGTGTTGTATGGAGTCTCGACTATTTACCATTTTTCGTGTTGAATACTGCACATCGATATCGAGGGTCCATGTCGATTTCTTTTTATAGAAAAAATCGATTTCAAGTGTTTTTTCTAGGGTGAAATAAAAATTCAAACCGTCCAAAAAAATCGAAAATTGGAATTTTCGATTGCCATCGGTATAACTTTGTGCATTTTGGAAAATGGAATCTAACCTGTGACTCGTGCGGCGTGAACGCGATGTTAATTTCCTTTAAATCCTTCACATATTTGGCTGCGTTGCTCTTTGCGAGAACGGAGAAATGCTGATCGGGGCACGCTGCGAGCGAAACATTGTCGTTTTTTCAACTATTTTGAGTTATTTTGCTCAAAGTTTCATGGACGAACTGGCGATTTTTAAACCTAAATATTTCCTCAGTGTTGCTCAGTCAATATAAGTGCTGTTTTACAGATTATTCCAATTTATTCTCATGTTTTGTCGATAAAAGTGTTTTACACCATTTTAAGGCTTTTTGTTTCAGCGCCTTGAAAAAGAAGTAGATTGATTAAACCAAGGGTTGGAAAAAATCAAATTTTTTCAAACGCCTTGATTTTTTTAAATAAAAATCAGATTTTTTTAAAAATCGCCCAAAATGGGGGTATAGAGAGAAAAAATATATGTATGTTAAGTGTCAGACAATGTATTGTTATGTCTATTGTGGTCATATTATGACTGTGGAGTCATGGAATAGCATTATAAGCAGTGATTTCTTTAAAAATATTCATTTTACGTCGACTTATTATGTATATCGCCTTTTGTCGAATGTTCATGACTTCAAGTGAAGTTCAGCATGGAATAAGGTTGTAAGAGAAGGCTAATACATTGACAGTGATGTTACACACTGTAGAAGTATGTGGGAGCACGTTGGTTTGATGTTATATACTACACTAGCATATCACGGCTTATTATTACATGGGAACATGAATAAATGGAAGATTTTACACTAAAAATGCCCCATAACCCATGAAAAATCCACAAATGGTAATATGTATGAGAAATTTCGCGCTTGCGCTCAAAAAAAATGCAAAATACCTAGTGCAAGTCTACCGGAAATTTTGCCTTTTGATTTTTTTAAATTAAAATCAGTTTCCACCCTTTGATTTTTTTAAAAAATCAGATTTTTAATTTTATCAGTTTAAAAATATCAAGTGCAAACCCTAATTAAACCCCCGCAAAAAAAACCTCAAATTTTTTTCGCACTAGTGCATCACCACCCCCCAAAAAACGACAAAAGAAAACATCAAAACCACACAAACAAGAAACAAACCCTCAGTAAAAAACACGTGGGCTCTTTTGTACTGTGGGCGACTGGGGTTGGAAAAATCGTCCATTAATGCGCCAATAGATTCATGAGTCGGGGAAATTATGTAAATTGCGTCCATAGACGGGAGGGGTTCCCGCTTTTTCTGCACATCTTCCACGACTGAAATTTTGGAAGGGGGTTTTTGACGCCAAAAAATTAGGTTCACTCACTGTGAAATTGTTGTTTTTGTCGTTTTATTGGAAAAATCTACCGTAGTCACTCTTCTGAACAAAATTTGTTTTTGCTCAGCACATTGTTCTCAGCAAAATCAAATTGAGGCGTCTAATTCTAAAAGTCGACAAGTCCACAAAATGCGATTTTGAGTAAATCGCATTTTTAGTTTCAGACCCAATTTCAGGCTAGTGGTGCGTGTCGAATTTGGCTTTCTCATGCTTTCCATTAAGTTCCATATGTTGACAATAAAGTGTCAAATTTTCAGCCCCTGCGCTCAACCTACATGTGAAAAATGGGGTGTCCATAAAATTCCATTCGGTCAGAGCAAAACTTTTTTTAGGGGGGGAGGGGGGAATAGTCGTTGTCAACATTTTTGTTCCCGGCAGCGATGAAGCTGCCTTATGGGAAAATTATGGACTTGTCGACTTTTAGAAATCGGTTTCCACAGTGGAATTATCACATTTCTTGTTTTTCCCAACAAAAAAGTTTTTTGAATTTTTGCCCACGACAGCTGAAAATTAAAAAATATCAAAAATTTGTCTCTCAAAAAATCCCACCACCCACTCGTAATCCCCTCATCCATGATCTCATGCATTCGGCAACACGCATTGATCATTTTCATGGCCGTCCGATCGACCAAAAGGACATTCCATGCGCCCTTCGATTCGGGTTGTTTCAATGGACGGATACAGTCGTTCAGGATGCCTGCGGATTTATCGGGGTGGGGTTGGGGTGAAATTTGATGATGGATAAATTTTGTATATCGTACCCCCTTCAATAAGCCCTCCTTTTAAGAGGCATTCTTCTTGTGTGTGATTGGCTGTAAGTATTTACTATATATACCTAATACGGCACCCCCTCAGGCTGAAAATAATTTTTCATATTTTTTTCCGGAAAAATTAAATGAGAATTACCTACAAATTTTGCAATAAAAAATTTTAAATTTTTTTATGGCATTTGAGGCCACTAAGTTGTTCGAAATTCATTATTTCAAACCAGATACACGGTCTGGCTGAAAAGTCCCCGGGCAGTGCTCGCCATTCCCGCTAGGGGTAAGCTACGGTCATAAAATTTTGACAGGTTAAGGTATCAGGTATTTTGAGTTATCACCCAAAATTTCACCCCTCTAGCTCAACCCACTGCGGAACTGTGGGGGTTACAATTTCGGTCATTTTGTACTGATGTACAAATGGTGCTCTAGCTCAATGCTGCTTTAAGTTGTGATCATGAAACTTTGGCTAGTGTAAGCCACCAGTGTTGGCAATGTGCTGATAGTACTTTCAACACTTTCATCAACATCATAATTATTAAGGTAAAATTAATATGCAGATAAGGGTGATGTGCAAGAAATGTGGGAACCTTGATGGATGTTTTTGGTGATCATCTGAGATCATGTTGTATTGCAGTGATTTTAATGTTGTTTTGTAATGTGCAGTAAATGAATTATGTGGATAAAATTTCCCTGTTTCATCACTTATTTATGTGTCGTGGACACATTACCTGTGTTCAACAGTAGTGAGTAAACTCCAAGGGGGGCTACTTTCAGAAGGAGAGGCAGAATGATTAATTTGGTAGTGAGAGTAGTGACAGTAATGGCAATATGGACTAGGCTTATGATATCGTAGCTAATGTTGGTTAGTGCTGGCACATTGCTAACACTGGTGGCTTACACTAGCCAAAGTTTCATGATCACAACTTAAAGCAGCATCGAGGTAGAGCATCATTTGTACATCAGTACAAAATGACCGAAATTGTAACCCACACAGTTCCGCAGTGGGTGGAGCTAGAGCGGTGAAATTTTGGGTAAAAACTCAAAAGACCTGATATCGTAACCTGTCAACATTTTATGACTGTAGCTTACCCCTAGCGCGAATGGCGAGCACTGCCCGGGGACTTTTCAGCCGGACCATGTATATTCATAATTTTTTTTGAAAAAAATTAATTATTATGTGTGTATTTTCCACTTGTGTCAAGCTAAAATTGAATGAATTTTTAGTGTGTTTGAATTATGATTTCACATAAGCTACTAGCAAACACAAAACCATCTCTCAAGTTATATGAGGGTACACACACACATTATGAAATATTTCGTGCATTGTGTGTTTGTATGCAAATACCCATAAATACCCCCATCATTCAATCCATGTGTGCAGACAGATCTCATTCCCTACAGAAATATCTATGCAAGTTGCACTGAGCAGTTGTATGAATATGAATGTATTTCATTCAGTGATAGCCTCACTTCAGTGGGGTCTACCCTCGACCAATGCATGTGAATTTGGAGTGAGAAAATAAAATGACTAGTTTAGAGGGTTAGATAAAAAATGGGTTGAAGATATTTTTGTATCCCTGACATTTCATTCTTCAACATCAAAATGTGTAAAATATTTAAATTAAAAGTAAAATTTATCAATACATATCACAAAACTCCACCCAGAAACTATTGTCATATACTCAAATAAACAGAATACATTCATAATTTCCCAGCCCACATAAAACATAAACACCAGTCAAGCACACTTCTTATTGGTTCCCCAAAATTTAACAAAACACAACTTCAATGCAATATGTACTGCACACATACACAAATACATGCACTGTGCTTACTGCATGTGACGCCAGACCAAATGGCTTAAGCTTCACTGTATGTATACAGCTACGTACGTACATACACGTGTGTACATGCATGTACTTAATGCTATACCAAGAGGGCTACCATATTTTGATGAATAAAGTCACATGGAATATTGTGTATTCAATTCTGTGATAATGAGAGCAGTGTAATGTGATGTGAAAACATTTTTAAAAATTGTATCTTTTTCAGATGGGATATGGTAGATTTTATTATCAAGCATGCAGTCACTTGGCTTCACATGTGCATGTGTGCATGGGGTTTAGGAATGATTTCTGTATGCTGTGTACTGTGTCTAGAATTACAAGAGAAATGTTGGGTGTAAAAATACTCTTTGTACCATTCAACTTTCAGTTTGAATCCAGTTTTTGAAATGCGAAATTCTGGGGCACAAATTTCATTTTCATTTCAAATTCATACTACACACGTCAAAAAGTGTTTACAAGCATACAATCAACCCAAGATTCCGTGAAGAAACGGAATCAATAAAGTGGCTCACGCGATGGGCTGGGAAATGGTGTATTTATGTGTTTGGTATTGTCCTTGTACACTGGGGCGTAAATTGGGTCCAGTTAAAATGTGATGAATGCAGTGTGGCTAAAATTCATGTTTTGATTCATACTTTGATGGCGACATTCAATAACAACACTGAACATATAAAAATATCAGTTGCTTAAAACAAGAGCTCCATATATTGGCGCCACACGCGCTGGATGTCAACTGAATTTTCGTGAATTACGTGATTACAACTTTCCTCACCTTTCAACTCTGATAGAGTATAGTTAACTTTACGTAAGGACATTTAATTCTCATTGTTTCTGTTAAGTGTGATGCTTTAAAAGTCCTTTTTTTTGTTATTTAGTTGGCATTGAGTTGACACAAATTTGCGATGTCAACTAGCGTGTGTGGGCCCATTTCGTTGCAAAAACAAAATCATACAAGCTGTGGATTTTTGACGAAAAAATTTTTTTTGTCACCTCGTTATATGTCGAATTTCATTGAACGTTTGTGACGTCTGCAGCAAAAATTACACATGTAATAGTGTTTTAAACCATGGGAGGTGAATGCAACGAGTGTTAGGGTAAAAAGGAAAACTTCCCTGGCATTTAAGTGTTTCACGAATTTTTTGTGAAAAATTATATGAGAAAAACCCTCACTACCAGAACTTCGGCCAAAATATCCATCAAAATTCCAAAATTAGATCCCCATCACGAAAACACAAAAAAAACAATCCCGATCCCGAAAATTCAAAATACCAATGCTGATCCCGAATAATTAATCCCGTTTGAGCCACCGTATTTCCTCGATTTACCCCCCCCCCCCTCAAAATGGGCACTATGAATTAATAGCCCCCCTCGAAACCCCCCCCCCATTGAGTGTAAACAGAACGTACATCACAAAAGCTGCCGTTTGTTATTCAGGCAATGCAGAACACACGTTAATACAGTGACTGTGTGACGTTAAAACAGTGTTTATACCATCGACATACTTGTATAAGTATAAAAACACGTATTCTTGTCGATTATCTTTTTGCATTTTGTTGTTTATCGTTGCTTACAAACAACGAATTAGTACTGGGATTTCAAAAAATTACTGGCGAAATAATTAACCCCCTCGAATTACCCCCCCCCCCCCTCGAAATACCCCCTCAAAATTCTCACTCTGAAAACTAAACCCCCTGGGGGTATTTAGAGGAAATACGGCATATTGAAAGTGGGGGTGGCCGGCATTTTTAAAACGTTGTAAAAACTACATACGCCCTTCATTGAACTGGAATCAAAAGGGAACCCGATCCCAATCCAGACAATTCAAAAAGTCCGTTCCTATCCCGAAAATAGAAACACGTCTAAAACGTTTGAGCAACGTTGCAACTCACAGATCACTGAAAAAGCAGGGGGAAAACCCAACGTGAAATGAAATTCACAGATAAAGCGACAAAAATGAAACTCACGCTGTCCAACTACAGTTTTAAGCGACATCTTGACTAGATTTCAGCTACAGAAAACGTCGAAAATTCCAGTCGATAATCGTTAACTTTTACAAATCGGATGCAAAACGTTTAGCCTGCGAGAAAAACGTTGAATTGTATTAAGAATGAGTTACATCAAGAGAATCAAAAAGGCATTTAATAAATGAACATCGTTGTAAACAGTCGTACCAGTAAAACGTTCAGCTTGTCCTTGCGACATCAAAAGAAACGTTTAAACGTGAACCGTGCGTGTTTAAATACAAATTGAATTGTTTGAACTCGTCGCCTTCGATGCTTTGATGTATGCGACTCTTTACAAACAGTTCGTTCAATCAATTTTAGTTTATTGGGAATCTACCAAACAACTAGAGTTATGTATCTGGAACTAGCGTTTTAGTAACTTCGATTTTCATTTTATTTTTGATGACAATTTGGATACCCAACTACAATCCATGTTTCATTTAATTTTTTAAAATAATTCGATGTTCGTTGTTCACAAAAAGCAATGTTCAAGGGACAGTTTCCTTGACAATTTTCAGTCTGAACCATTTTTTGATCTGTCTGTTTTTGCCCGCCAAATCGAACAGTAAAAATGTCGTTGAATTTTTTCTGGCGTTAATTATTTTATTCCGTTCTATACACGTACAAATTTGATGTAGCGGGAAGGCGCTGTAAATATTGGTGCCTGGAGCCAATTCCGTTAGTGCATAAGTGACATTAAAACTGATTATTTGGTGGTACAAAAGGAAATAAGTCAAGTAAATTTTAAAGTGACGAGTATTTTCACAAAGAAATTGACGTGTCAGTTATATTTTTGTTCACTTAGTGGGCACTTGACTGATAACTTAAAACTTTCCACATCGATTGACCACTTGCGTAATTTACGCTTTCTGGCGTTCGGGGCAGTGTTTTAGAAACAAGAATGATTTTAAAAAACAATTGTGCATGACTGCATTGTAAAAATACCTCCTCAGTAAATACAAATGTCTGTCTATGGCGCCAGCATGAAAACTTGGCGCTGTGTGGCGATGAAAGCATTTCACTTCTCATTTTACTTCTCATTTCACTTCTCATTTAACTTCGCTTTTCACTTCTCATTTAACTTCTCCACTTGCGGAACTGGCCAGGTTCATCACCAATAGTGATGTAAAGGCACCGGGGCACCGGTGCCACGGTGCTGGGCACCGAAGGGCACCAGCACCGGTGCTGGTGCGGTGCCATTGCAATCTTCAGGGGTGCCGTGCCGGTGCCGGTGCCATTTTTTTCAGAATAGCACCGGTGCTGGTGCGGTGCGGTGCCATTTTTTTGCCGGTGCCAAAGGTGCTAGCACCAGGGCCAAAGTAAAAGGCACCGGGAAAGGCACCGACCAAGGCTTCATGTGCTGTGCAATTTTGTCCATAATATGTGCTTATTCATATTTCAAAAAACAGCGATATATTTACCCAACCGTTTTTGCCTATTTTGTAAACCTCCCATCAAATAAATATACCTACTGTGAAATCCATTATACCCGATACGTGATCTGATGAGCGAATCTAAAATTTTGTTGAATTTTAAATCATTTTTATATTTTATATTTATCTTACTTTTTTTGTTCAAAATTTGTTGTCAGTTTATGACAGAGATAGTTCCATTCTCTGTACAGCAATGACTCCGATCAGTAGACAATAGTGGCTATGGACATTGTAGTGAATTAAATATTTTATCTTTCATTTGTAATCATTGTAATTGCTTCATAAAAGTGATTGCCACATCATTCTGATCATTTTAAGTGCTCAACCATCAAAATCGGTTGAAAGTTCATGGAAATATGCACTTCCAAAGGTGAGACCACCGAGAAACTGCCCGATATTTACTTCAGAAATTCCAGCCCGATGCGGTGCCTTTCGGTGCTAGCACCGACAACCCGCCGGTGCCCTTCGGTGCCGGTGCCATTTTTTCCAAAAAGCACCGGTGCCGGTGCGGTGCGGTGCCATTTTCTGGCCGGTGCCCCAGGGTGCCAGGTGCCCTTTTCATGCGTTGGCAAAGGTGCCGGTGCGGTGCGGTGCCATTTTCTGGCCGGTGCCCCAGGGTGCCAGGTGCCCTTTTCATGCGTTGGCAAAGGTGCCGGTGCGGTGCGGTGCCATTTTTCTCGGTGCCTTTAACATCACTAATCACCAATTTCAGCACATTTTTGGTTTACAGATGATGCTAAGCCCTCCAATTGTACAACATTATCCATATTTATGTAAATAAAATGCATGTTCATTTCCCTCATTAGGTGATGAGGCAAATAAATACATGTGGAGTAATGTTTACAAACTAAAATTTGGTTACATAATGAGGTGCAGTCTAGCCGGGTGCATTGGTACTTTTGTGAAGTTCTATTATGCTGAATAAACAAAATCAAGGTTCAGAAATTCCCTTTTTTCTGCACTTGAAGTGCCAAAATATTTAGAATTTTGATTCAAACAAAAATGGCTAAAGCATTTTTCACTCTTTTTTCAATAATCTGCTTTGCGCAACTTGTTGTGGCTGCTGAAAATGATGAAAGTCATGTGAGATTGGAATTCAATGAGGAAAATTCAAATGAAGTTATAGTACACATGGCAAACAGAGAACCAATTGTTTTTGGGCTTATTCAGAGGAAAAAGTGCTGCTTCTCTGGCACAAATAAGAATAATCCAAATGAGTGGATTTTAGCATCCTATTGCCCATATGAACATCTGCAACAAGGTCAGCTATGTTTTTCATCAAGTTGATCTATCACTTCAGCTACAATAACTATGAAAATGTAATAAATATATGTGAATGTCTGTACTGCCTATTTACATATCTGAAATTTGCTGTACAATATTATACCGCTGTCTCCAATATGCTTCCTGAGCTCTATTTGAAGTATCATTCTCAGATAAAATGAGTGTTTGATGGCTGATTTAACCTTTCTGATACATCAGGAAGCATTTTCATCCATAAATACATAGTGAAATACTTGAGGTACCCCACACATGATGCCTCATGCACTTGCCCAAAAATGGATAACATGGCTCTTCTGTAATGAACAATGCATTCACCTAAAATGAAATGTATTTACATACCTAAATACATATGTGATGTATATATACCCACCTAAATAGGTAGATTTGAAGAATATATTGAACATACCACTTTGAATGTTGCAATGTGTGTGTGTGTGTGTGTGGGCTGTGGCTACCATATCCCTTTGGAATTAAAAACCAAAACTTTTATTTCTTCTCATCACGGCTCTCACAGTCAGTGTATTTGGTGACACTCTTTCATGTGACATTTTCAAGAGTATTTGGCTGAAACATTTAATTTATTTATGATCAGAGATGTACAAAATATCAAATTCATATGAGATTATGTTCATGCCAATCAGTATATTGACACATATCTGGTCAATTTTGTTGTCAATTTATGTGCGCTGGTTTCAATTCCCTAAGTGTACAGGAAAGAAACAAGAAATGGTAAGTGGTACAAAACCTAAGTTATGCAAACACATGTGTCATTGGGTTTAGTCTGCTGAACTCTGGCTGTGAGTAAATTAAAAGTAATTGTATTTACTTGAAAAAGTTTGTACTTTTAACAATTCTGAAACACACACCTCACAAACCTATTTATCTCTGATGTGCTAAAAAATATGTCCCTGAAAATTGATCCCCGCCCCACATCCACAGGACACCTGTACGTATCAGGCACAACTTATCGTCTCCGTTTCAACCAATCAGCAGCCAATTCAGAAACTCCGCCCACCGATGCATTCACAATCACTGAAAGTGAATCAGATGGGGCTGGATTAATAAGCACAGAGGGGGATGCGGTGAAGGATGTCAATTTGGATGAGAAATGGGCGTTTGATTTTGAAAATGGAGTTGTGACACAAGGCAAGGCTGTTGTTGATCAATTGGTTGGTTAAAGTGATTTTTGGATAAAAAAGAATGGATTGTGATATGCAATGGACTGTTGTGAAGAATTTATCTCACTTGATTTATTTACACTTGGAGAGCTAACCACACAGGCAATTCACAATACGTCTGGCATGACCTTTTTTGTAGTGTTCATATAAATTTCTTGAAGCCAGATGATGTCACTTTATCAACTTGTGGAGTCAGCCTCAAGTGGACTGAGTTTTCTTGAACAAAGTCACTTAACACACTGCAACCTGCTTCAAGAGATCACCAAAACTTTTTTATGTCTGATATTTGATGGTTTGAATTTCAAAAATTGCAGAAGGCTGGATCACTTGCTTCTGATGAAAAGCCAAACTTATTGAACAAAGTTGATGCATTGCTGAAAAGGCATAAAAGACAGACAATATTCCCATCAGTAGATGGATATTTGTTAGAGCTCATGGTTTTTGTTGACACAGGTGTGTAAAAAGTCTTTTACCAGAACACCCAAACTAATCAAATAAGTTTTCACAAAATATTCTAGATTTATGGAAGATTTATGAGCAGAGATATGGTTCTAGTGCAGATGAAGCACTTGATGACTATGTTGATGTTCTAGTTGCCCATGTCAATTTGCTATACAGACTTGACTCTATGAACCCAAAGATAGAAGTGAAGATAGCACAGGTATAGACGGTTTTTAGACCTATACTGCATGGCTGTATTGAATCATAAAAATAACTTGGATGTTTTTGTTGCACGCTCAGAGAATCACACTGAAAACTACACCAGTAACATTGCAACAAACGTTTTACACCGCTGCGCAATACTTGGAAAGTGCCTGTTTCGTGATGCAACCAAAAGCCAATGGTTTTGATCATGCTGTGATGTTAACAGGTAAATTTCATTGACCTTCATCACACTTTGATGAGAGATTACACCACCGGTTACTTTTGTCTCACTTTGGAAGCGTGCCAACACACGATTTTCATAAAATATCTGAAAATTAATTCTTGTTTAAGCGCCAAAGTAAAACGTCAGAACAGCAGTAAACTGTAACATATTTCTATCTATGAAAATGGCCTGCATCAATCGCCGTTGGCATGCTTCCAATCTGAACCACATGTCACTGGAGTATAAATAGAACCTATCAATAAAATGCTTAACGCTGAAGGATCATCTCTGAGTGGTGGAAATGGTCAAACGATTGGTGGCATTGCATACATGTCCTCAATATGTTCTGATATGAGCTGTTCCATGGTCAATGCTGGATTAGACAATGGATACAGGGCAGGGTAAGGCATTTTCTACCGTTGTGTTACAATGAAATCTGCTGACTGACTTGCTACTGGGCAATTTTGGACCAATTGGGTACAGAAAGAGTGCAAAATTTGCACTGCCACAGGCGGGAATCGAACCCGTGCCTCTCGTATAGAACGCAAGCATCCTAACTGGAGGCAGTGGCGGCTGGTCACAATGCGATTAACTACCTATAAGCATGTCAAAATTCAAGTATCATTGGACGGATTCCAATCGCTTCATAGTAAAAGTTTTTTGTTCTGAGCTTTATGAGTGAAATTTTACTAGGTACGTAACATATTTTTGGATCAATGCCAACTTTCAGTTGCGCATTTCGCGCGGCGCGCTTGAACAGAGGCCCGCACCCTTTATTGTCATATTTAACTAGGGTGTCAAATTTCCGTTTCCGTTTTCCGTTTCCGCCTTTCCGCAGGAAAATTTTTTACCTTTCCGTTTTCCGTTTTCCGGCAGCCGAAAAATTTTTACCTTTCCGTTTTCCGTTTTCCGGCAGCCAAAAAATTTTTACCTTTCCGTTTTCCGTTTTCCGGCAGCTGAAAATTTTTTACCTTTCCGTTTCCGTTTTTCCGGCCCATTTTTCCGTTTTCCGGCTAAAAAATTTTTACCTTTCCGTTTCCGTTTTACCAGGCCATTTTTCCATTTTCTGGCTCGATTTTCAGTTTTCTGGCTCTTTTCCATTGTTTTTCCAATCTGTATTTATCTTCAATTGGCTCATCCCATTGTGTTGTTTTTGTCTCTTGGAGCAGCATTGACAACTGGGATTTCAGGGTCAGTGAAACAGGTGCTGTGAACCCAATTGAGTCAAATGCTGACCAATAATTTATTCAAGTTTTGTCTGGTTGGTGTTGTGATGCTGTCAATTTGCAATTTTGGTGTTGATATTGCCAGCATGTCCATTTGGTGATTTTATTTCATGCCCATTACTGCGACAATTTTATTCACCTTTGGACTCCTGTCGTTTTCTGCTATTTCATTCATGACTGATCTGGAGTTTGACAGCCATTCCCTCATGTTCATAGAACATTGGTTAAATCAAGCTTTGACTTTGTAATATAGTTCTAAAGCTTCAACTTCATTCGTGACACTCATGATGAAGTTATCGACGTAAATGTTGTTTATTATCATCGCCAACTGGATTCGTTCCCCTTCATTTTCTTCATCTTCATTCATGTTGTTTATTGTCACATTTAAATGGTATTTTATGACTGCTCCCAAAATTGCTGGGCTGCAGACAAGTCCAAACAGTACTTGTTTAAAACAAAGTACTATTAAGTTATTTTCTGTTACTGGTTTTGAGGCATCTTTCAGCCAGAAAAATTGTGTGTAGTCTCTAGCTTGGTCATGCAATCCTATTTGCAAAAATGCCTTTTCAATATCGGCAATTAATGCTAGATTGCCTGCCCTGAACCTCAGGAGTAGGCCCAGTGCTAATGGTGTTGTAATTGGTCCTCTAAAAAGGCGCTCGTTGAAACTGGGCTTACCTGCCGACCCATCGTACACGATTCTGCATGATGTCTATTTGCCCGGAGTGATTACTGGCTGGTGTGGCAGGTAATGAATCCCCTTGTTGTCTGTTTTGTTGTCACAGATCTCAATTATTCCCTTTTCTAGTTGGTCATCCAAAACTTTCCGGTATTGTTCGAATAAGTTTGGATCTTTGTTGAATCTTCTTATCAGTGATTTAAACTGCACCAAGGCTTCTGCTTTTCCCTTGGGCAGGTCACTGATACTCTCTTTATATGGCCAGTCAATATAGTATTGTTTGTTGTTGTTGTTAAATTTTATGCTATTTATTATCATCTCCTCTGCAATGTTGTCATCAATTGCATAGGGGTCATCAGTGATTCCCACTGCTCCTAAACTGTGAAATTGTCGTAGTGTTTCCTTTCCTATGGCCACTGTGGCTACTTTTTGATGATTTTTTGTTGGTTCAGTTAAGCTTGAACAACAAGTGAAGTTACAGGCATGATCCATAGTTGTAGAATGTACAGCTACCACAATCAAAGCCAAACAGGCAAACCTGCATGCAGGTTTTCCTTCTGCAAATTTGTCTATTACCGTGCTAATTTCACTTTATTTTATTCCGTTTCCGTGAAAATTTTGCTTTCCGTTTTCCGTTTTCCGGCATTTCATTTTTCCGTTTTCCGTTTTCCGGCCAACAATTTTTTTTTACCTTTCCGTTTTCCGTTTTCCGCTGAATGAAATTTTTTTACCTTTCCGTTTTCCGTTTTCCGGCCGACAATTTTTTTTTACCTTTCCGTTTTCCGTTTTCCGTAAAGTGAAAAAATTTTACCTTTCCGTTTTCCGTTTTCCGTAGGAAATTTTTTTTGACACCCTATATTTAACCCAGATAATAACAAACGTCAATATCTCCCAACAAACCACTCAAATCAATTTGAAAAGTCCAAAAACCATCCCAAACCCCAAACATCCAACCCAAATTCCAGCTACGTACTGTCCCACGAACTGGGCCACTGTCTGGGCATGGAACACGATGGGGAACAAACTTCTGTGGAGGCGAGGCAGTGCAGCGTCGACTGCTGTTTGATGACTTCAACTGGGGCTGGTCAGTGTACTTGTACTATGGTGATTGGACAGTTTGCATGGGTAGTGATTTAGGTTTCATGTTGGAAGTGTGCCAGAAAAGTGAAAAGTCACTGGAGTATAACTGTATATTGTGCTGGAAGTTGAAAGTTGAAACTGGAAATGGCTGTATGCGCCCATCGGGGACATTTCCGCACGCTGTAAATTGCCATGAGAATATTAAGTGCCTGGCAAATGAGGAAAAAATTGACATGGCAATTGGCATTTGCATGCTATTTGAAAACGTTGAAAGATATTTTACATGATTGCGAACTAGTCCCTGACTCTGAGGCGGCATTGCTTCACAAGGTATTTCAACTGAATTTGATTAGAAGTGTTCCCAAAACTTACTATCACAAAAAACTGAGAACCTGATTGAACACAAAGAACAAAAAGCACAAGGCATTCAATCAAGGCACTCGAAAACATCTAATCTGCACTAAACTTAACCAGGGTAAATAAATCTACACAATTATCCATCCACCTTCACCAAGGCTCCACCAACATCCAATGGTCAGTGTGTTCCAAAAACATGCTGCACGAAACTATAATCGCAATGGGTCAATCGAATTGTCTGACTTATGATTCTGAGTTGACAGATATCACTTCATTTCCTGGAATGAGTGTTACTAATGAAGAGTTGTGTGTGAATCAATATGGTTGGGTACTTTTGGTATTGTTAATTGGAATTCATTTGTGTGGTTGTTTGCTATACTCGGCGTACATGATACTCTGCCGTCGCACTGATTTATCTCGTGTTGGAAGCGTGCCAATGATTATTAAGTCATGCGATTTCCGTAAAACGATGAAAAAAATTCATCGATGTGAATATGTTAATGAATAACATTATAACAACAATCAATTTTGTCATCTTTTTATGAAACTCGCACGCGCTAACCATCGTTGGCACACTTCCAGCGGGAACCACGCATGCAGGGTGTAAAGTAACCGGAGTATAGTTGGTTGCTAAGTGGGCACAATTATGAAGTGTCAAAAAATTTATTTTATGAACATTTTGAAAGTGATTTTTCTCTAATGAGTTTTCCAATTCCCCCAATTAGGTAGTCTGAATTTGAATTAAAATTTCGAATCTTTTCGAAATAGTGTTCGACTTTTCAAATTTTTAAAACTACCTATATTCTTAATTTTGGAATTTTCTCGATCGGTTTCGAAACACTCTTATTTAGTGTAACTGTTTCTGATTTAGCATTTGTTGCTACACCAAGATAATATTTTTGTCTCGTTCATATTTGCCTGTCGTATATCCTTGAAAAAGTCGTCCCCCTTGAATAACTGCCCCTATTGGCCGGGTGACTAAAAATGCCCCCTCAAATAACTCCCCCTCAAAAACTTCTGAAAAACACAATTCCCCTGTACCTAGGTATTCTTATTTTGAGGATATTTACCTAATTTTCCTACATACCATTTCAAAACCCACATCAACCCACCCCTCCCAACCCCAGGAGCGTGTTCCAGATTCTACCCAGTGGACATGGCCAACTGCAGACAACTTCTGTGCACCAGAGACAATGGAGTCACTGTCAGTGTGATGCCCGTGGTCAGGATAGATGGGAGCTACTGCGCGCCGGGAAAGGTGGGTGCGGGTGGGATTGGGTTAACGTATTTACGAACCTCTGGGGCAGTTCTAGAGCCTGTAAAATGCCCTGTAAAATGTGCATTTTATAGGGTCTGGGAGTGGCACCTGGTTGAGGGAAGAAGTTGGGTGTGTGATGTGCTGTGAAGTGTGGTGAAGTGTTCAGTTCATGATGCGGTGGCTCGATAGGATTTGAACGAACATAATGTCACTTGAAAGTCCAGAGAAATTCATGAGAAGTGCCCACAAAACGTTCTCATGTTTGATGTCATTTCATCTTCATACTATGCGTTGAGCAAAGTGTCTTCAAAATCATGCTTTGCGGTGTGACAAACTTTATTTTCTGTAAAAGTGTGGACACATTTAGTGCCACAGTAAATATGTTCTGACAGATTTCCAGTTGATAGCAATTTTCAATATTCAAAATTTGCTAGTCTCTGTGAAGCCACTGCAGTCAAATATTTATCATTCACGCTTGTACAGTAATTTTTCACCTTCACCAAAAGTACACAACACAAAGTAAATTTAACTTCACAGCACAACACAAAGTAAATCTAACTTCACAGCACATCACAGGTAAATTTCACCATTGTTCACCTCAAACCTGCTATTTAAAATCCACCAAACACAGGTGTGCAAAACTGGCCAATGTCTGCCAGTTATCCAATCTCTACTGCCCCTGCTGAGTCCAATGGATGGTGGCTGGTCAGATTGGGATGCAAATGCGGAGCCGATTTGCGGCGGCGGCACTTGTTCGGAATGCCAGTTGACAGGTTGGTTGACAGGGAATATTTTTGGAATATTTGTGACTTTTTTGGAGCTGAATTTTTTTTTATTTTGGGGTAAAATTATTTTCAGAATTTTCGATTCCGATTTTTTGTATTCTAATTCTTCGAATTCGTGCGTGTTCCTCACTGCCAGGTAAAATTCCCTGAAAAAGTCAATGTAAAATGCCCTGCAAAATGGCAACTCGGTTGCCATTTTGCAGGGCATTTTACATGACTTTTGACACTTTCATGATACTTGACTTTTTACAGGGCATTTGAGAGGATCTGCGACTGGCACTACGGTGCACTTTGAGAGCCGTTGCAATATCTCATTCCCTCATAAGCAAATCAGTAACTTTCAAAAACCAGTATCAATTCCCCAACATATTCCCTGCCATTCAGGCCAGGCCATCATGAGGGCTGAAGTGAGAACTTGTTCAAATCCATGGCCAGCCAATGGGGGAGCCCCATGCCAGGGGGACTCTGTGAGGGGAGTTCTGTGTGAAGATGAGTTGACGCTGGCACTTTGCCAGGCTGGGGGAACTTCCGGAAGCTCTGGGGTAGTCGATTTGATGGATAGGTGGGTTGGAGAAATTGGGCGGATTTTTGACCATTGTAAATGCCCGCGTAAGCGCACTTTGATGTCTGAACGAGCACACTTCAAATATGTTTCTTTCTGTTGACCTGAAAATTTGTAAGTTTTTTTGAAGAACATTTTCACTTTTACATTTTCATAAATGTGTACATTTGCATTGACAAGGAAAGAATTGTCAACATATTGCCAAACGTCATCATTTTCCAACATTACTTTTTCAATCTCAGGAAAGAATTATTATATTATTATTGGGTTAGCTGGCATTATTTAAATATGTGCCCAAATTCCAGTGCAGATTGTAAATTGTATGCATAAATTTTTTTAGGGTGGCATAATTTACCACGTTTTCGCAGAAACAAGTTCATGCAAAGCAAGTGCGCACTGGCAGGGGGCACGGTAGTTTCAACTGTGTTGCAATGTTCTTTCGCTTGCTACGCATCCAATGGAATTTACATCGGTAAGCCCGGTCACTTTTTATGGTTACAACATTTAAAAAAAAATTTGAGAATTTTCCACGCAGACAGATTATTCTTCCCCAGCGGTACACCGTGCGGCAGCAATGGGGAGAGATGTGTGCTGGGCAGATGTTTGAAACCACTTTGCAGCGATGAAAAGTATTATGTGGACAAAGCAATTGCTTGTCCAGGTTAATTTTATTCATGTGACATTTCTATGCACATATTTACGTAAAGATCTGAATTTGAAAATCACTTATTAGATTCATAGGTAGTTTGATTCATACTTTTGTTTCATAGGTACACTGGCAATTCATTCAGATTCGTTTGAGCAAAATTGAACTACCTATTTACTTTGTTTAATCAAATAATTCCCCCAGGAAATTATTTCGTCGTCAGACTTTTTGAGGGGGGGGATTATTTATAGGAGATTACTATTTCATGACAAATAGCTGCATATTATAAATGAGTCACCGCAATTCAACCCCCCCCCCCCAAAAAAAAAAACGAGAAAAAGTAGCCCCCGCTCCAAAAAAAAACAATCCAAAACCTATGTGCAATTCCCACAGATGGCACAAGCAACAAAGATTGTCAACTGGGTGAATGGTCATCATGGTCAGTGTGTTCAGCCACGTGCAGTCAACCGGGAACTAGTTCCCGAACGAGACCAGTTATTAGTGAAGGTTGGATTCTTTTCATTTCAATTGTGATTGTGATGTGTGCGAAGTGGGCTAGGCTAGGGTCGTGTCCTGGGGGTTGTAGAATGTCCTGTAAAATGTCAAATGTCATACAAAGTGTCATAAGATGTGTAAAATGCCCTGCAATGTGGCAACCGAGTCGATATTAGGTGAAACGGGTTTTACACACTCATTCTATCATAACATACACAATGACGCCAAGCAAAAAGGTACCATCACACTTTTCTGACCTTCAGTGCCAAGTACCAATGATGCTAAAGCAAAATAGCACCATATGGCCTTAGCACCAAGCACCACTGCCGAGAGCTTTGTTCCTGGCGCCATGAAAATATAGCACCAGAACAGCCATGGCGCTTTTCCACAGTGCCAAGTGCCAACAGATCTATGCTTTCTGCTTTGGCAGTGGGCCAGGTGCCAGTGCTACATTTTCAATAACTACACATCCTAAATGTCTTTCAATTGAAATTCACAGCAACAGGTTCTGGCATAGCATGTGCCTCCATGGTGCAATCTACAAGTGCGACATGCACCCTACCATCTACAGAATGTCAGGTAAATTCCATACAGTAGATTTTAACAGGTAAACCCCCTAGACATGTAAACCCGCTTGACATGCAGACCTGCAGGGGCCTCCAATGAGGGGCGGGGTGCTGCCCCTGAAAATCGGACAGCTAAATATCTATCTATCCGAGGCCCGCTCAGCTAAATATTTATCTATCCCTAGCAATTTCTTTGCTACTTTGCCCTGAGCCCCTGATCCCCTTATCGCTCAGCTTTTTACCTAAATTTATATGGAACAAATTTTGAGCGATTTTTACCAAATTTTCACTCAAAATTATTACTTTATGTCACATTTTGTCGCTATTTTGAGATATATACATGGTTATATACCTATTTTAGCTATATTTTACCTACGTGTTGAGTGGGTTTCCATGTCTACTGGCACATGTCCGATTTTAACAGATGTATCATTTATAAATTGATTTTCAATTTGACTTACAAAACCTACAGCCATCCTGCACATACACTGAATGGGGCGAGTGGACAAATTGCAGTCAAACTTGTGATGGGGGTGTCAGACAAAGACAAAGACAAGTTTCTGAAGCTAAAAATGGTGCAAATTGTGATTTGACAAGCAGTGAAGAGGTGAGTTTGACACTTATTGGGTGTTATTTCATTTTTGAATTTTGATTGATGATGGAAGAATTTCTGAAGCACTGGCTTCATTTTTAGTGACTCTGAAAGTTGGGTTTTTACGTTAACATTCGGAATTTCAATTTTGGGATAGTTTCAATTGCCAAAGCATCTTGATATTGTTCTTTTCCCAAGTATTTGAATAGTTATCATCATATGTCCTTTTAAACTATGGCCTGAGACATACTTATCAGAATTTTTTTATTTTTTGTAAAAGGGTGATACCTAGGTAAATATGTATGAATTTTCTTAAGCCAAATCATGTTGAAGTTTGACCAGTTTACTGACATATTTAGATTTAGTTTTTTTCCAAAGATCTGCTATATCACTAGTCACTATACAGAAGTGCAATGAGGTGTTGTGTCCAGAAAAAATTGACTGTGAATATGGCCCATGGTCACCATTTGGCGTATGCACACAAACATGTGGACTTAATGGTTAATTTATTTTTCTAATGATGTTTCTTTCAACATAACTTTTTTTACATTTGACTGGTTTACACTTACAGGAATACGAAAACGGGTGAGGGCAATAAAAACTGAAGATCAAAATTCTGGAATACCATGTGACCAATCAGCTTTGGAAGAGTCTGAACCTTGCAACAGGATTACTTGTCCAGATCCAAATGGTGAGGGGTTTTTAAAGTTTGATACAAACATGTTTTGAATAGTGAATTTGAAAATACTCAACTTCAAAATTTTTTGCATGTTGCATTTGTATGAGGTTTCTGGATGCATATTCAAATGAACATATTTATGATTTTTTTATCACAAGCAGCTTCTGCTCTTAAATTAATATGCTTCTTATCAGCATATGTCATATCTGGATATAGCTGCAACAATTTTGTAAAAAAATTCAAAATCCTGTTTTAATTACTTTATTGCAACCCCTTTTTGTTAAACAATCCATTTTTCAGTGTGTGTCCCAGAATGTCAAAATGGAGGTACCTGTGTGGGCGGGGCTTGTGTGTGCAATCTACCATATACTGGAGCAACATGCTCTGATGGAAGTAAGGTTTTTAAGTTTTACATAAAGTAGTTTTGCATTTTATTGGTTACACTATTATGTAACATATAGACCGGGAAAATTCAAGTGGTATCAATAGTTATTTAAGGAGACTATCTAGAGAACTTTCAAAGGACCATTTTGTACTGTTGACTTTTGAAAAGTGAAAGCTGAGTTCCATCCACACATTTTTCAAATAGACTTCAACACTATTTTTCAGTGGATTCTGGTGGAAACAATACTGAATTTATTCTGGTAGCTCAAAATGTCGATCACACCACATTTTATGTGAACAACAGGATTCAGAAACCTGGGGATATGGTGAGAAAATCTTGATTTTTGTGTAACATTTTCATGAGAAAATTGACTCAACATCAATTTAGGGCCAATTAGGTTGTGAAACAGACTGCAAACTGTTGACTAGTGCAACATGTTTTGGCTATCTCTACAAAGAAAAGGGCTATTGCTTTTTACTGACAAAGGAAGTGACTGAAGACACTGAAATACCACTGGGAGGCATTTATGACTTGTATTTGCCAGTTTTACCAGCAGGTTAGTTGATGTGCATCTTTATTGGAAGTACCTATGCTTTTTGTTTATTTCACATCCAGAAAGGACAACTTTGTACCTTTCATTAGAGAGTACCTTTAGGTAATTGGTTCATTACTCTGTAAAATATATGGTAAAAATGTTCATTAAATGTTCAAAAATCCCAACAATTTAACCAAGGAACCAAGAGAACTCTAACATTATGTGAGGCTGCAGTGCTCGAAAATTGGCAAGTTGACAAAAATATACCAACAGAATCAACCCCAAAGACATTTGGAGCTGCCAGCTGTAAAAATACTTGTGGAGCATACAAAAATTTGAAGGATAAAGCATGTGCAGCTTATTATTTGGAGCAACAACAAGCGTGAGAGAAACAAAATTTTATTCACAGTGTACACTTATCCAATACATGTACAATCCAATAATCCAATGACTGCGTGGACACTTAACAATGACTTCCATCTGAAAAAAACAATAATGCATCATATGCAATCATATGCAATCACAAAGGGGGAGGGGTGAATTCCTTCACGGTTTTTCATGTGGCTTGATTCATGCAAATACAGTAACATTCTTTTATATTCAGCATGAAGCCCTTTCAGATGGAGAAACTCCGATCAGATTTATTACCGTATTTCTTCTAATAGAAGAGCACCGTTCTATTTTTTTGTCAACTTTTTTACCTGCCGTTCTATTGGAGGTTCTGTTTTATTGGAGGCTGCGGATTTTTTTCACCATTTTGTTCACAGATTTCTCATTTCAACATAGCAATGTTTTTTCATGAAGCTTTTAGCAATATTTTCATATCAGAGCATAAATTTGATATTTAACACCTATTTGAATGCTACACCCTTGTTTACCTCGATCCGGACGGTTGCGAATTTTTTAAAAATGTTTTGTTCATGCCCCCCTGTAAAGTTTTCGGGAAAATTGACCCGACTCAAAAAATACCCCAAAGAGTTGTCTACATGATGTACGGATCGCCCCCCAATATAACGACGCGTGGGCCGTGTAAGCAGGCCACGCATTTTTTTATACCAAAATGCAGTGTTTACCTCAGTCCGGACAGTGGCTCCAAATGTTATATAGTCTGTTTTTCAAGGCCAGAATTTGGCCAAAACATAGAACAGTGTCCTGGCTTAGTGCCAAATGCCATTTCGACGGCTTATTTACAGGCAGAAATGAGATTAGGATATTTTCAATTTGCACTGTTTTGTACTGCGGATCACAATCAGCTGTGATTGCGATCATTTTATTACATCATCTTACATCTATAAACACAGAAAATGCTTCCACCAGAAAGAGAAATCTTTGGCGGTATTTTTAAAACTTACACTGCTTAAATTCACCCACCCAAACATGAGAATTTGAGGGGCAAAATTTAAAAAACATTGCTAAATTTTACTGACTACTAATTTCCTTCCCTGGACGAAATGCACTAAGTTTTTAAAATTTCACCGCTCAATATCTCATTTTTGGGAAGGGTGTATTTAAGCGGAGTAGGTTTTTAAAAATACGGCGAAAGATTTCTCTTTCTGGTGGAGGCATTTTCTGTGTTTATAGATGTAAGATGAGGTAATAAAATGATCGCAATCACAGCTGATCGTGATCCGCAGTACAAAACAGTGCAAATTGAAAATATCATAATTTTATTTCTGCCTGTAAATAAGCCATTGAAATGGCATTTGGCACTAAGTCAGGACACTGTTCTATGTTTTGGCCAAATTCTGGCCTTGAAAAACAGACTATATAAGATTTGGAGCCACTGTCCGGACTGAGGTAAACACTGCATTTTGGTATAAAAAAATGCGTGGCTCACTTACATGGCCCACGCGTCGTTATATGGGGGGCGATCCGTACATCATGTAGACAACTCTTTGGGGTATATTTTGAGTCTGGTCAATTGTCCCAAAAACTTTACAGGGGGGCGTAAACGAAACGTTTTTAAAAAAGTCGCAACCGTCCGGATCGAGGTAAACAAGGGTGTATTTAACACCTAACACACCCTCACCATCCATTTTTGATTTAATTTTGTGTTTTGGCACCCTCCCAACAATATTTCTACCTGCCGTTCTATTGGAAGTGCCATTCAATCGGAGGGTGCCATTCTATTGTTTTTGTGAGTGCAAAAAAGAGCAAAAACCTGCCGTTTTGTCGGAGGTATGCCGTTCTATTAGAATAAACACAGTAACCATTAATGTTTTGTATTTATGATTCACAGTGTATATGAATATTATGTAACAATATTTAGATTACATCATAATTTTAAAATAAATGATAAACATAGTTTATATAGTTTTTAATCATACCAATTACTGGAAAATGTCAATTTTGTCAAAATGTCTCAGACTGGCTGCATTGGCAACCTGCATTATTCTGAAAGAAAAACCTGATGATTTTATAACAGTAGCTTCTGGTGGAGCCACGCTATATTTTTGGAATTGTACAAAGAGAACAGGTAAAATAAAACAAAAGTATATGACCGCATGAATGATTGAAACATCTGTTTCCTTTTCAGAAAGTCAAACTGATAATCTTCCTGGGGGATTAACGACACCGAAACCTATTCGTGAGTGTTTTTTTTCAAAAAAATTAAAATTGTTGTAATTCCATATTCACCCCACAGCCTGCAACCCCGGATGCGACAGGGGAATCTGTGTTAATGAGAAGTGTGAATGTGAAAATGGATACAAAGGACAATTTTGCAGAACACAAAGTACTTGTTTGATTTATTTTATCATTAAGAAATATTGCACAGCAGAAGCTCCTTGCAAAAATCAATTACCGCACAAATTTTTTAAAAATTGATGTGCGTCATTTCCACCTGAGTCAACATGTGGGTAAAAATGTTTGTAAACCTTGAAGTGTTCATTCTGTATCATGGTATGTGCTTATTCAGAACATTGGTATAAAAAATGGATTCACCCACATAAATAGATTTGTGTTGAATGAGCCTGTGGCTTAGCTTACATTTAATATGTATTTACATGAAAAACTATTTATTCCCAAAAAATGCCCCCAATCATTTCAGTCTGCCCATATAGACATTTGACACCAAAATTCCATTCTGCTGTTTACAACACAAATGGGTATGGCATGAGACAGCCAATACCAAAAAGCACAGCTGACCAATGTGCCCAAATGTGTGACTTGTCCCAGAGATGTGTGGCATTTTCATACACCACTGCAGATGTGGGAGACTGCACGCTTTTTGACAAGTTGGTGAATTGAGATTAATTGTGTGAATTGTGTCTAATGTCCCAAAAGCGGTTGTTTTTGGATAATATAATTTTGTACAATCTCAGAAAATCTATCAAAAATCAAAAGACTCTGGGAAACATGGATAATAAACACCTTCCCGGTCACGTCCGGCAGCTATTTTTTGATTTTACTTCTTATATCCTATCCCCAGTTCTACGGCGCCCATGAGGCTGAAACTTGGGGGCGATATTGGCGCAACCCCCCTCTACTTCACATGAATTTGAGGGGTCGCCGCGACCCCCCCCAATTCATGCGAAGTAGAGGGGGTTGCGCCAATATCTCCCCCAAGTTTCAGCCTCGGGGGCACCCTATAACTGGGGATAGGATATAAGAAGTAAAATCAAAAAATGGCTGCCGGACATGACCGGGAAGGTGTTTATAAATAAATATAAAATGAGTAATTTTAAATATTTTCTTCTCATTAAATAATCAAATTGAATCTAGGGACCTATCTGGAAAACTGCAGGGAAAATATAAATAAATTGATAAAGGGTTTTTAACACTTTCATAAATTTTTGAAAGTATAATCTCCTGAGATTTTTGGAATGCTAATTGTGTTTGAGTTCCAAATTCCAAATTGGATTTAGGCACATAAAATGCACTACTAACAATACACCTCTGACAGGTTGAGAATGGATGTGACTACTTCAAACATCTCACTTTATTCATTGTTCACCCTTTACTGTCCATCAGGTCAGTTCGCATTTATGTTTCAAATGTTTTTCCAATACGAAAATATGCCACACAGATTTATAACATCATTTACAGCCTACCCAACCATTCCTGTATGCAATTATCAGCCAACAAAATTGGTCAATATCAAATCCATACCTAACAAAAATGTCGCACTGGCACTCACACCAGATGAATGCCAAACAAGATGTGAATTTGAATTCAGAGGGTATGTTTTGTTTTGTAAAAGGTGTCAGAATAGCACCACTTGCAATGATACCATCACATCTAGTGATGTAAAAAGCGCCAGAGTTTTGGCGCCAAGCGCCAAAAGCGCCATGGCGCTTTTCGCATTGCGGCGCCAAGCGCCAATGGCGCCAGACGATTTTAGCGCCAAGCGCCAAAAGCGCCATGGCGCTTTTCCAGACCGTAGCGCCAAGCGCCAATGGCGCCAGAGGACTATAGCGCCAAGCGCCAACAGCGCCAGCGCCAAAAATTTCTTGGTCGATATTTAATTAGCCAAGTATATCAATATCTGGATGCCAAATACACAAAACTGTTCCTCTACTTTACGAATGAAGCTGCCTGAAAATTTGTGCAAAACATTTACTCGCTGTGAATGCAAGTACCGTATAGGTAGTATATCCTCAAATAAGACCCTAGGGGAGTGATGTTTTCATCAGAAGTTTTTGAGGAAGGTAATCAAGAGGGTGCTATTCTAGGAGGAGTTTTTTTCCCTCGGAACTTGCACTTTATTCATTGTATGAATGCATTCCCTAAACTCATGTAATCCGGGTATTTGATAGTTCAACGACAACAAAAACAATGTAAATATCCATGCAAAAATTTGTCTTCATCGGAATTTAAATCATTGATGGATATATGGTATTGGATGTGTGAACCACAAGTGTTAGGTGATGGAAGAATTGGATGGAACAAAAAAGCAATCATCTCATATTTTGATGGATTTTTTGATGCCACCTATCGTAAACGTACACAGATGGTATGGCGCTTTTTTGGCGCTTTTTAAACTGTAAGCGCCAAGCGCCAATGGCGCCACGGCATTATAGCGCCAAGCGCCAAAAGCGCCATGGCGCTTTTGGAGGTCTCGGCGCCAAGCGCCAATGGCGCCACGGCAAAAAGGCGCCAAGCGCCAAAAGCGCCATGGCGCTTTTTGGTTTGGCGCTAGCGCCAGGCGCCAGCGCCATGGCGCTTTTACATCACTAATCACATCACAGATTATGTAGCATGACAGAAGGTTGCTGAAAGTAATTGTGATGAAGCTTGAACAATGGTTTGCTTTGTGTTTCAAGCCATTTCCCAGCTGAAACTGCCATCATTTGATAGCAATGTTTTTTAGAATCCCATGTGCAATGCTTATGTTTCGCAAATTATTTCTGCTAACCAATTCTGGTCAAATTTTTCTTTAAGCTAGACAGTTTTGTATAGGGAAAATGATGCGCATGGCTGAGCAAAATTGGCGTACAGTTTTTTGATGTAGGCTGGGATGAATGCGCCGAGTAACAGTGGCACTTGCATCGGTGCCAATACGCACAGAAATTTAGCGTGCACTGTAGACGCAATGCAGCACAAAGCAGGCCTGTTCTGCAGTGTAAATTTAGTAAAAATTTCACAACTCTGTCGAGAGTAACATATCTGGCATTGTGCCAGAAACCATTGAAATAGTACTGTCTCTCTATGTGTAACCCTCCCAAAAACACATTTCAGCGGCAGGTGTGCTGGTTTTGTGTGGGTCAGTAGAAGCAATTTGACTGCTTCACAGCTGATCAATTGCTACATGATCGACAAAGTCGATCCCAGTTGGCAAGGTGCCAGTGGCCAAAGTATTCTGTATGAAAAAATGTGTGAAGATAAAGGTTGGTGAATATCCCCATGAATATACATATGATTGTGATCAACTAAATCTTAACTAAATGCAGAACCACAATCAGTCAGTTTGTCTGAATGGGAAGAAGCAGAAAAAGCCAAAAAGTGGTCCTCTTCAGGTGGGGGCATTGTGTCTGGATCAGAAAATTTACCCAGCACAACTGGTGGTCAGTCCTCTGGAAGTTCTGGTAAAACTGATGGAACTGGTGCAGGGAAATCAGGCAAAGGAGAAAGTGGCAAACCCAACAAAGGTGAAAATGGCAAACCAGGCAAAGGAGGAAGTGGCAAACCAGACAAAGAAGAATCTGGGACAGCAGGTGCAGAGGAAACTGGATCAGAAGGTGCTGGAGAAACTGGATCAGAAGGTGCAGGAGAATCTGGATCAGATGGTGCAGGAGAATCTGGATCAGAAGGTGCAGGAGAAACTGGGACAGAAGGTGCAGGAGAAACTGGGACAGAAGGTGCTGAACAATCTGGATCAGAAGGTGCAGGAGAAACTGGGACAGAAGGTGCCGGAGAACCTGGGACAGAAGGTGCAGGAGAAACTGGATCAGAAGGTGCAGGAGAAACTGGGACAGAAGGTGCAGTAGAAACTGGGACAGAAGGTGCAGGAGAATCTGGATCAGAAGGTGCAGGAGAAACTGGGACAGAAAGTGCAGGAGAAACTGGGAGAGAAGGTGCTGAACAATCTGGATCAGAAGGTGCAGGAGAAACTGGGACAGAAGGTGCCGGAGAACCTGGGACAGAAGGTGCAGGAGAAACTGGATCAGAAGGTGCAGGAGAAACTGGGACAGAAGGTGCAGAAGAATCTGGATCAGAAGGTGCAGGAGAAACTGGGACAGAAGGTGCAGGAGAAACTGGGAGAGAAGGTGCTGAACAATCTGGATCAGAAGGTGCAGGAGAAACTGGGACAGAAGGTGCCGGAGAACCTGGGACAGAAGGTGCAGGAGAAACTGGATCAGAAGGTGCAGGAGAAACTGGGACAGAAGGTGCAGAAGAATCTGGATCAGAAGGTGCAGGAGAAACTGGGACAGAAGGTGCAGTAGAAACTGGGACAGAAGGTGCAGGAGAATCTGGATCAGAAGGTGCAGGAGAAACTGGGACAGAAAGTGCAGGAGAAACTGGGACAGAAGGTGCAGGAGTATCTGGATCAGAAGGTGCAGGAGAAACTGGGACAGATGGTGCAGGAGAAACTGGATCAGAAGGTGCAGGAGAAACTGGGACAGAAGGTGCAGGAGAAACTGGGAGAGAAGGTGCTGAACAATCTGGATCAGAAGGTGCAGGAGAAACTGGGACAGAAGGTGCAGGAGAAACTGGGACAGAAGGTGCCGGAGAACCTGGGACAGAAGGTGCAGGAGAAACTGGATCAGAAGGTGCAGGAAAAACTGGGACAGAAGGTGCAGAAGAATCTGGATCAGAAGGTGCAGGAGAAACTGGGACAGAAGGTGCAGTAGAAACTGGGACAGAAGGTGCAGGAGAATCTGGATCAGAAGGTGCAGGAGAAACTGGGACAGAAAGTGCAGGAGAAACTGGGACAGAAGGTGCAGGAGTATCTGGATCAGAAGGTGCAGGAGAAACTGGAACAGAAGGTGCAGGAGAAACTGGATCAGAAGGTGCAGGAGAAACTGGATCAGAAGGTGCAGGAGAAACTGGGACAGAAGGTGCGGGAGAAACTGGGACAGAAGGTGCAGGAGAAACTGGGACAGAAGGTGCGGGAGAAACTGGGACAGAAGGTGCAGGTGAAACTGGGACAGAAGGTGCAGGAAAAACTGGGACAGAAGGTGCAGGAGAAACTGGGACAGAAGGTGCAGGTGAAACTGGGACAGAAGGTGCAGGAAAAACTGGGACAGAAGGTGCAGGAGAAACTGGGACAGAAGGTGCAGGTGAAACTGGGACAGAAGGTGCAGGAAAAACTGGGACAGAAGGTGCAGGAGAAACTGGGACAGAAGGTGCGGGAGAAACTGGGACAGAAGGTGCAGGAGGATCTGGATCAGAAGGTGCAGGAGAAACTGGGACAGAAGGTGCAGGAGAAACTGGATCAGAAGGTGCAGGAGAAACTGTGACAGAAGGTGCAGGAAAAACTGGGACAGAAGGTGCAGGAGAAACTGGGACAGAAGGTGCAGGTGAAACTGGGACAGACGGCACAGGAGAAACTGGGACAGAAGGTGCAGGAGAAACTGGGACAGAAGGTGCAGGAGAAACTGGAACAGAAGGTGCAGGAGAAACGGGATCAGAAGGTGCAGGAGAAACTGGGACAGAAGGTGCAGGAGAATCTGGATCAGATGGTGCAGGAGAAACTGGGACAGCAGGTGAAGGAGAACCTGGAGCATCAGGTGCAGGAGAAACTGCAACAGGATCTGGGTCAAGTGGAACTGCTGAAACTACACCAGAAAGCACAGACTCAAATGACAATGCAGGCAAGCCCGACACCTTAGCCCCCTCAATAGACCCAGAGAATAGCACATCAATTAACACATCAAACACAATTTTAACAGAACCCTCAGGCACTATACCTCCATCAAGCAGCACACCAGCAACTACCCAATTGCCACTTAGTAGCACCAGTTGTGAGACAGGATGGACTGAGTGGTCACAGTGCACAAGAACTTGTGGTGCAAAAGGAATGATGTCTAGAAGGAGGTGAGTGGCTGGTTACACACGCAATGATCAGTTTATGGTCATGGTGCATTTGAATGAGGGACAAATGCCTGTGATGTACAGCAAACACTATCAATTGTCTTTAAGATATTTTGCACTGTCATCAAATTTCAGATGAATATTCATCACTTCGCATCATGGCAGGCACATCACCCACTTGAAAAGTCTGGAAGTATCTTAATTACCGAGAACAATCCAGGTGCCGGTTCCGCAAGTGTACAAGTTACTAGTTAAAACATAATAGTTGAGTAAAATGATAAATGGCGATTTAAGAGTAAAGTTTAAGTTTAAGAGAAAAGTTAAAATTTAAGAGTTGATTTAAAAGTTGAGTTAAGAGTTAAGAAAAAGGTTAAAAGAGCGTTGTTTAAATAAATATAAGTGTAAGTGTATAAGTGTTTAATAAAAAATAAAAGAAAAAATTAATTCGGATCTTGAGAGCGTTGTTTACAACACCGTTCCGCAATTTTTATTATTTTTTTAGCGATAATTTTCTTGGATACCGTATTTCCTCGAATTACCCCCCGGGGGTCTATTTTTTCAGAGTGAAAATTTTGAGAGAAAAACGTGAAAAATGCAACAATAACCACCATTTATAAGTTTTTACAGCCTTATATAAGGATGTAGATGGTATAAATGATGTTCTAACGTAACACAGTAAGTGTTTTGAACATCTGTTATGAATTTCCCAGACCACAAATTCATAGTGCCCATTTTGAGAGGGGTATTTCGAGGGGGGGGGGGGGTTCGAGGAAATACGGTACGTTATTTTCAAATGTCGTGCATTCCAAATTGGCACCATGCCAGTGAACAGCCAATTTCACATTTATTTTATTTTTTTTATTTTACCATCATTTTCCACTTGTCTCTTAACTCTTAACTCAACTTTTAACTCACCTTTTAACCTTTAACTCAACTCTTAAATTTTAAATTTTCTCTTAAACTTTTACTTTACAATTAACTCGTCATTTGTAATTTTACTCAACTCTTATGTTTTAACTAGTAACATGTACACTTGCGGAACTGGCCCCAGGTGGAACAATTGGCATAGTTCCTGATTAAGCATGACGAATTTTTAGTGTTGGTGAACTGACTTCACCATAAATATACTCGGCGTACATGATACTCTGCCCTCGCACTGATTTATGTCTCGTGTTGGAAGCGTGCCAATGATTATCAAATCATGCGATTTCCGTAAAAAGATGAAAAAAATTCATTGATGTGAATATATTAATGAATAACAGTATAACAACGATCATTTTTGTCATCTTTTTATGAAACTCGCACGCGTTAACCATCATTGGCGCACTTCCAACGGGAACCACGCGTGCAAGGTGTAAAGTAACCTGAGTATAACAGCAAATATTTAGGTACACCTATGAGAGATTGTGTTGGCTCCACAGTAAATCATACATATCCCCACCTTTACTGCAACAAAACAGATACATAATGTAATTCTGAGAGATACCCCCTTGAATAACACCCCCATCTAATACTCTGATGAGAAAATAACTTCCATGGGGTCATAAATTGATGATTTACGGTACTCCAAAACAACTTCAAATTCAAACCCCAACCCAAACTTTCCAGGACCACTCAATCATGCAAAGTAGAATTCACTCAAGCCGCGTGTAACAGGGAAGTGGATTGTGTGAACACACTGGAAGGGGGTGCTACCTGCAGTTTTGGGAAGGTTGTGGGCAATGTTCTGATTCCACTGGATTCAAACACAGTTGCCAGTGTGGAGGCTCCTGTTAGGCTTCTTTTTGGTTTGATAGATGTGGGAATATCTGTTGTATTAAGTATTGTTGTAAATATAAGCCTTACCATTTAGTTCTGAATAACGTGGACAAAAGATGAAACTAAGTACACCCATGCTGAGGCACTGGGAATCGTTGTATAGGTACTTTGTATAGGGAACCTAGGTACTTTGAGTTCAATGGTGCTATGCACAATACCTATTAAACAACCGAAATTTCCAAAGCTGATAATTCAGTTTCCAACGCTGAAATTTGTGTTCACCGAAATGAAAGGTCCGTCAACTATAAAAATACTGCCGACGGGGATGAAAAACGAATTATTATGGAAAACTCAAGTGAATTTTTTTCAAAATGTTCAAAATTCTCATAACAGATTTATCAGATTCTGGTTGTAGACTAGGTATTTACGATAATTTAAACGTTTAATTCATTATACCTATTTGGAGTATTTCTGATGAAAACGAAACCCCCGGTGACTATTCCAAAACATTCAGTGCAGCGTTATTCACAGTATTTACATCAATCGAAATGCCCCCCTAAAAGCAAAAATATCAAAATGCCAACCCCGCAGCCATCCGTCAACTGCGAAAAAGTCTGCGCGAACTACAAATTCGGCCAATCCAACGACGCTCCCTGTCACAGTTACGCGGAACACAGCGCAAATGCGTCTTTGTGCATTTTGTTGGCAAAATCAGAGGTAGAAGGGAGACAATTTCGGACTTGGCCCCTGTCCAGATGGGATCTGTGGATGAATTTGTGCGGAGGTTAATAAACATGGTATTATCTTGATTCGATAATTTATCGGTTGATAATAATTACCTAGGTACCCCCTCTCCAATTATTGGATTGGTAGGTGAGAAAGCTTGGACATTTCGGCACTTTGCATGACATTTGACATTTTACACGGTTTAAGAGTGGCAACAGGTCAATGCAATTTTGGGTCCAATTTTTGTAGCAATTTTTCAGAGTTGTTAGAATTACTGAACTTTTTTAAAAGTATATGTAAACGTAAAGTATTTTTTTTTACTCACCACAAAGTATAGAAAACGTAAAATACTTTTTTTTACTCGTACGTACGCGTAAATGTGGGTACTTTTTTGTGAGTGTAGAAACGACTACTTCTCTTCATAGAATGTGTCAAAGTGGGCAGTTTTTCAAACGTGTACAGCACAACGTATGTTTTTCTATAAGCAAATGACATATTATATAGTTTTCAAGGTCTCGTTATTCTAGGAGATAAAAATCATTATTCTCCCGACTCGTTTACCACATCTATTGTCTCCACAACCATTTCGATTTGGTTGCCAATTTTGAAATTTTTAAAGGTCTCCGCATATCTAAAATATTCAACGGAACCACGTCTGTAAATACATAGCAGTGTAGTTACTTTATATGTCCCACATTGAATTTTCATAAATACATTTTCCGTATGCGTACGCTTTGAAAGTGTACGCGTACAAGTGCGTACGGTATTTTTTTGAAAAGTATATGTAAATGTATTTACCGCGTACTCGCGTACGCGTATTTTTCGGGTAAACGTACGTACCTTTTAACAACTCTGCAATTTTTATCACTCAACAATATCTAAAATTTACAAATAAAGTCATAGAGCCATTATTTTACACGTTTTAGTCATTAATTGGACATTGTTGCACTTCCACACCGCGAAGTCTATTTTGGCAACCTGCCAAAATATTAAAGGCACTGTTCTATGACAAAACGCCACAAAACCCGCAGCAACCAATTTTTGTCAAAAACTATTTAAAAAAACCATAAAATTACCCTACAATTTTCAGAGACACGGCCAAACATAACAATCTGTAACCTGGAGAAATACGAGAGCACGATCAACCATAAAAATCCGGAAATGTACAAAAGTCGTCTTTCTGTGCCAGGCGTCACAGAAACTGTAGCTGAATGCGCTTTGCATTGTAGCGGCGGGAAAATATTGCAAAATTGCAATGCTTTTGCGTATGGCGGTACATTGGTCCCGTGTATACTGTATGAGGGAATTGAGGTGAGTGTTTTGTGTTTTTGAAATCGTTTGTGGAATTTTGTTGGCGGCCCACACACTAGTTGACACAGGTGTGTCAACTGGTGTGTGTCAACTCAGATTTCGGCTTACCGTGTCGCAGAGCGATCTTCCAATGCACTTGCCATGATTTTTATTTTATACACTGCCGCATGTGCATTTGGAGATCGCTCTGCGACACGTGAAGCCTAAATCTGAGTTGACACAGACCAGTTGACACACATGTGTCAACTAGAGTGTAGGCCGCCTTTATTATGTATTATTTGTTCCAAAAGTGACCACCTTCTAGTCTTACATTTGACAAGCTAATTGGCGCCGTCATTTGCAACTTCAGCACGAAACTTTGATGCCACTTCAGGAACATGCAATGAAATATGTATACCTATTTATAATTCGACGTACTTCACTTTTCCGCCTCAATTCACAGAGATCAAAGATCAAGGACTTGCCGAACACAAACTACGAACTGTATATAGACACGTGCAACGAGTGACAAGCAAAAATATCGATGTGATTTTTGTCGATAATTATCGATAGACGATCGAAACCATAGTAAAGCTAAATATTTTGGGTAGTATGAGCATTAAAATAACATTCTATATTCACGTCACAATAAAAGATCAATATTTCTGAAAAGAAACCTTTAAATATTATAAAAAAGCAAGTAGGTAGCAAATGATAGTAGCGAAATACCTAGTACCAGAAATTTGGAAATGCAATCTACCATAATGGTATCTGAGGAAATAATATTAATGGAATCACCCAACCCGCCTGAATATTTACAATTTTCTTAAATTAAAACATTTTGCTATCGATCACTATCAAAAAATAAAAATAAAAATAACAGAAACAGAGATTCTTCTTTCAAGAATTTTAATATCATATGGCACATACTCAGCGGATCATCACAGAAAATTCTACCATATTTTGATGAATAAACTCACGCCCAAGTGATAAATTTTGCTCCAAAGTGAAAAGATGCAGTGTGAACAGAATATAGATTAGATGATTGGTTCATTATTCATATGAGATATGGTAGCTTTCAGTGAAAAGTCCTGAATTTTTGGAAAAAATAATGCCTGTGTATAATTTCGGAAGTTGACACATGACAAGAAAAATAGTGAGCTGTAAGCTATGTGACAAGCAAACTCAGTTACGAGTTTACATCTCACTTGAGTTAGAATATCGCGTTCAACTTTAACTGACGCTTAAATACAAGCACAATGAATTGTATTGGAAAGATAAAAGATATAGATATAGAAAATAACCGATTGTCTGCAGAAATCCGATCGCATTGAAAAGCGGTGATTATTGTTCTCCACGGACCGCATTCTGTGCATTTTTCTGAACGTGAGACCCCATCATGACGTCATAATTAATAAAATCACAGTTTTTCCAAAAATAATAAATATTTCAGGTTCGAAACGTACTCGACTCGTGCCTTTTTTAAATTTATTTCTTTTTGTAAAAGTGCATAAGTATGTGTCGGTGGGTTGGCGCGTAAGACATGTGCGAATGCATACTGTGCTGTCAGTGGAGTATCCATGATACTCTATCATACTCTACTGAAGCATGATACTCAAAAATACCAATATGGTACTTTTCCAACCGAACTATTTTTTCACCGCAACAACTCACACATCACCGCAAAAGTTCACTGCAGCACCTCACGCATAGTTTTGAATGTCGCCCGAATAACTCGATTTTCTATCGGCTGCACTGGGCGCACGTTTCTGCCAGCGTAGGCGCGCCATTTGTCCAGCTGAAAAAGGAGTAAAATGGTGTAATAATGGCGTCTTGTGATGGATTTTTGGCGTGAGTTAATGCCGCGCCCCCGGGGAAACTTTTTCCGGGGTGGAATTTTCACGGTTTTGTTATTCGACGGGTCTCATTTTTTCAAATTTTGGTCGGGTCATGCGAACTTCAATTCATTATCATATTTAGTTGAATTACCTATTACACAGCAAAAAATGGGTGTGTGATGCGCGGTGAAGTGTCCTGAAGTGTCTTCACGCAGACGCGCAATGTCGGCGTGAAGACACTTCACTACATCCCAGATGCTTCACGGCACTTCACGAACCATGCAAAGTATGCTGCAAAAGTTCGTGAAGTGCACTTCACGAATTTCGGTTTTCGTGAAGCTAGGTGAAGTGAGTGGAAGACACTTCACCGAAAACTTCGTGAAGTGTGTGGAAGTGAGTGGAAGTGCCTTCACAGAGCGCACTTCCACACACTTCACGAACCCATTTTTTGCTGTGTTAGTGTACTTTTTTACAGTCCAGTCGCGGTACTAATGCCGAGTACCTACATAAACATCCTATGAATTAAGGAAGAGTCGGTTGAACGTCACACGTGGGGGTGGGAGTTATTCGAAAATAAATAGATTCTATTTCTATGGCAAGCATCAAATAATGTATACTCGACTACTGGATGAATATGTTTACACTTCCTATGAAAAACAACCTGTACTTGTATTTAGGTATACTTTTTCAAGGTACTTGAGTACAGAAAACGTATTTCAGAAAACATTTTTATAGAGGGTTTTTAAAGGCATAGAAGGGATACAAAAAGTTAAAAATAGGGAAAAATAGCCAAAAATGGGTACCTATTTATTTATATAAACAGAAATAGTTGAAAATAGGTAAAAAAGCATATGAAATAGAGAATTTGAAGGTAAACACGTGTGAATAAATATGAAAACTGGTGATTGTAGTGAAAATTGGGACAAAATTTATAAAAAATACTCAAATTTTTACATTTTCCAGGGAAAAGTATGTTTCTAACGTTTTCTTCATGTGACACATGAGTAAATGCAGAAAAAATTACTTTTCGTTGTCTGTGCTCAGGGGGTGAGTAAAAAGGAATACCGTATTACCTCGAATTATCCCCCCCTTGAATTAACCCCCCCTCGAATTAACCCCCCCTCAAAATCGGCTGGGGAAATAATAAACCCCCCCCCCCCCCCTCGAAATACCCCCCCCTTCGGAATGATGTACGTCATGTACATAATAAATACGTCATGTATGCAATGTACATGATGTATATTACTGTTTATCTGTATTGCAGCTACACATGGACATGTTTGTGTAGCTAATCTACGTTTGTGTAGCTAAATATATCTTGTTTGGACACATTTATTGCCTGTTTTGGGCATGCAAATGCCTACTATTTACTACGATCCTTACGAAAATTTCTGACGAAAAAATAAGACCCCCCCTCGAATAAACCCCCCCCCCCCTCGAATTAACCCCCCCTCAAATTTTGCTGGCGAAATAATAAACCCCCATGGGGGTATTTCGAGGTAATACGGTACTTTACGTTTTTACGTATACTTAAAAAATATTTTGGTTCTATTCACAACTCTTTAGAGCTTCAGTTTCTATACAGAAAACCACGCCTACGTAAGGACAACTAATCATAACATAAAGGTAATATTTGCATTTTGTATTCATAATGTTTTTAATTTTTTTATGCAACCTTATGTAAATTTTGTTTGTGACCCTAACTCTATTTTTGTAGTGTTTTTGTGAGGTCACCAAAAACCAGACTGTGTGCTTTTATGTCACAAAACAAATATTTTTATGAACACAATCCAAAAGCCAAATTTCCGCTTTTATATACCTCAGATATTGGAGAAAAATCATTTAAAAAAATATTCACAGTATTTTCTTACCAAAGCACAAACGCAAACATCAAGCTAAAAACTTTTAAATCTTATAAATGTTCTATCTCCGCACAGAAAAAAACCCGGCAGTCGAGGCGCAGTTCTTATCAAAATTTGGCAAAAGAATTTTTGTTGAAAAATGGAAGAAAAACCGTCAAGCGACGGCAAAAATTCATTCAACAAATGTTGCCTATGTTTAACGAAATGGATAAAAGATGGAGAAAATCTTCTACTAATCCTGACAAAATGCGGCGTTATCTTAGGCGTCATACTTGGCGTTTTATTGAGAGGTGCCGGCTTAGATGATACCACGATAATGCTGATCGCATTTCCCGGAAATTTGTTGATGAACATGCTAAAAATGGTCATTCTACCCATGATTATTTGCTCGATTGTGGCCAGTAAGTTTGAATCAGGGGTCTCCAAGATTTTGGCCCTCGCGGGGGCTGAATAGATAGCAAATCGCTTCTCCGGAGGGATAGATAGCTGAAAAAATTTTCTGGGGGGGCTCGCAGGGGCAAAATATATAGGCTTTTTCAGTGCATAGAAGGCCAAAAGGGGAAAAAATCGCTAATAATCTGTTAAAAGTGGCCAAAAGTAGGTTTAAAATGGCTAAAAACAGGCATATAACCATGCATATAGCCGGAGAGCACGATTTTGAAGGTGAAAAACTATAAAAAAGTGCAAAAATTACGGATTTTGAGCGAAAATTGGGGCAAAATTTCTCAAAAACCACTCCAGATAGATAGATAGCTGAGCGATTTGGGGGGGTCTTTGTAGGGTGGCAGAATTTACCGTACCGTACTGTACCGTACCACATTTTTGGAAAAATTACCGTACCATACTGTACCGTTTACCGCACTTTTAGAAATTTACTGTACCGTACCGCGTACCGCATTTTCCAAAATTTACCGTACCGTACCGCGTACCGCACTCATTTACCGCAGAAAATGTGGTAAATTTAACTCAGATTGACCTTAAAAATACACCTTTAATTTACTTTAAAATGTGGTGTTCTGCAAATTTTTTGCGCGCAAGCACGCAAATTTGACAACATTGTTTTGACTGATTTGAAGCTCTTCCATTTCCACGTGCAATATGGCTGCAACTCTTCATTTACCTTAGTGTAATGTGTTTTTAAAATCAAGCCATGTGCTTCAAATCGCACTGTAGGTGTTTTACATCACCCTCAATGTTTTGAGCTTATTTGTTGTAGGTACATATGTTTGATGTAGGGTAGTATACAAAAGGTAATCAAAAGAAAAATTAATGTTTTAATGAAATAGCAACTTTGCTGTTGAATTGAAATCAGTTGCTATCTTATGGCTACACAGCAGGGGTCTCCAATGGGGGTTGAAGTGTGTCCCCAAATTGAATTCATTCCGGCATTGGTACATTTCTGACGAGCGAAAATTTACCGTACCGTACCGTACCGCAAACCGCACTTTTCAGATTTACCGTACCGTACCGTTTATCGCAAAATTGAAGATTTACCGTACCGTACCGTTTACCGCAATAGAGAAAATTTACCGTACCGTACGGTTTACCGCAAGCCCGTACCGTCTGCCACCCTAGGTCTTTGGGGGTAGTAGCCAAAATGTTTGCCTCGGGATAGATAGATAGCTGAGCTGCCTCCGGGATAGATAGATAGCTGAGCTGCCTCCGGGATAGATAGATAGCTGAGCTGCCTCCGGGATAGATAGATAGCTGGCGGATTTGGGGGGGGGCAGCCCCCCAGCCCCCCCTAGGAGACCCCTGGTTTGAATTAGAATTGAATTACAAAAATCTTGGGACATTTTTGGGAGGGCAATTTTCATGCTTGTGGAGTTCCCATCTGAATTACAGGGAGACAGGCAAGACGCGCTGTGGAGATATGCCATAAAAACAAAATTTGTCCCAGACACTATGGACCGTCTGGTATTTGAACAAAGATGTCAAATTTGTAAACTTGTCTGATTTGTCTATTTGTCTATGCACACTACCTAGTTGACAACAGAAAACTACAAAGCAGATGATTCTGTTAAACACATTTGAGTTTACTGGAATGAGGAATCCGACAACTACTTTTGACGGAGATCAAAAATAATCCATTGGCCCAACACACACTAGTTTTCACCGTGACCGATGTGAAAACTGAAATGGCCACATGGCGACATTCAGCCTACTCTTTTTGTATGCTATATGTGTTTTAGTTTTAAAATTTTCAAACTTTAACTTTCATTGATTTAATTTCTAATTTAAATAAAATAGAATCATTCAACCGTGTTCATTAAATTGCATTTTCAAATTTTTCAGTTTTCACACGAAGTCACGGTGAAAACTAGTGTGTGTAGGCACATTATGGTAGACTGAAATGCGTTCAAAAATAATTTATCAGTCTGTAAAATTTCGGTTGCCAACTATTTTTAGTGTGTAGGAGCACAATAAAACCAGTGCAAACACTATAAAAATATAGTCATTTCGTACTCAAAATGCAGATTTAGAATTCCTACCGTCAAAATACAAAAACCCATTAGCAATAAATCACCCCCAAAGAAATGATACCATTGCCGTCACTCATTTACCCCCCCCCCCAGGTCTAGTGGAATTGGCCCCTGGTACCAGTGGGCGTCTGGGACTACTCACATTAATATGGTACATTTGCAGCACTACTTTGGCAATAATCCTAGCAATAGTTTTGATGATGAGTGTAAAACCTGGTTCCACTCTCAGAACATGTAAAATGCCTTGTAAAATGTCAAATGGCATGTTAAGTTTCAAAACTCATTTTACATGACTGTTGCCACTTTGCATGACATTTAACATTTTACAAGGTATTTTGCAGGGTCTGAAAGTGCCCCCTGGTAGATGGGCAACTTTAGAAACGAAAAAAGATATGGATTACAGCTGGGCAGTGGAAAATGGTCAGTTTTTTTACATGAACTTTTCACGTTTTTTTCAAGCTGAAAACTTCTTCAAAAATTGCAGGAGCTGCAGAAGAACAGCCAAAAAAGGAAACATTGGATATGATGCTGGACTTCTTTAGGTACTTGTTTTTATAGATCTTTTTAAGTGGACAATAACTTTCTAATTCTAACTTTTCTAACTCCTAACATTCTAATTCTAAGGAGAACCATGTCAAATTTTCTTTCTTCAAAAAATCAACAAAAAAAACGCAGACACCTAATCCCAGATAATATTTTCCGCGCTCTTTTGGCACAGGAAGAAACAATTTTGCTCAATAATACAGATGGGGTAATGGAAAGAACGAGTATCTACGTCGATTCACCAAATGTGTTGGGTAAGTCTTGCTGGGAAAATAATTACTACCTATTTCAAAATGAAAATAATTAATTGCACCAAATTCACCCATTGTGAGGATGTGAAGTGTTGAAGAAAAAATAACGATTTTTGGGGGTCTTATTCAGGTGAAACATGATAGATTTCATTGTGAAGTGTGCAGTAAGTGGATTATACTTCAAATGCTATCACCCCCATCCCCAAACTTCACAGGCGTAGTTCTATTCAGCATAGTTTTTGGCTTATCTGCAGCTGCAATTGGCATAAATGGTGAACCTACGGCAAAATTGTTCATCAGTTTGAATGAAGTCATTACAAAATTGGTGGACACTGTCATGTGGTCTGTTTTAATTCATTTTGTAATTTGTGTGTGATTTTTTTGTTTTCTTTGTGGATGTGTCATCATTTTTAGGGGTGTAGGGTGAGAAAAGTGCTGTGTAGAAAAGTATTTACCGAGCCATTAGACAGGTGATAGGTCATTGGTAAAGTTCTAAGGAGCATGTCAAAGTGACATTTTAACTTTTAAGTGAAACTTGAATTTTTTATAAAAATACTTGTCACTTTTGAGTTCACTTGTCAGTTGATCATGTCCACTTACCAAGATTTCTTACCACTTTTCCTATGAACTTAACTGAAGATCTAATTTTTTAGGGCTCTACCCGTTGGCGTAATTTCCTTAGTCGCAGGGAGCATTTTAGAACTAAAAAGTGACCCTATCGATATGCTATCAGCTATTTCGATTTTTTTGGCAACAACATTTGTTGCTCAAACTATACACTTTTACATTACATTGCCAATTGTATTTTTCGTATTGACCAGAGGAAATCCGTACAAATTTATTCTTAATCAATTACCTGCATTTGCTAATGTTTTGGGACATTCATCGAGGTCAGTTTTTGTAGCTTTTAAAATATTTATTTTTTGTTTTTGTACATGGTCGGGCTGAAAAGTCCCCGGGCAGTGCTCGCCATTCGCGCTAGGGGTAAGCTACGGTTATAAAATTTTAACACGTGAATATATCCGGTGTTTTGAGTTTTCACCCAAAATTTCGCCCCTCTAGCTCCACCCACTGCGGAACTGTGGGGGTTACAATTTCGGTCATTTGTACATCAGTACAAAATGACCGAAATTGTAACCCCCACAGTTCCGCAGTGGGTGGAGCTAGAGGGGTGAAATTTTGGGTGAAAACTCAAAACACCTGATATATTAACGTTTTAAAATTTTATAACCGTGGCTTACCCCTAGCGCGAATGGCGAGCACTGCCCGGGGACTTTTCAGCCCGACCATGTATTTCGTTGAAATACTCCAGGTTTAAACTATTAGTATTTAGTTACTTAGTTTAGTACTATACGAATTATTGGGGCCCACACACTAGTTGACACACGTGTGTTAAATGGTGTGTGTCAACTCAGATTTCGGCTTCACGTTCTGCAGAGCGATTTTTCAATGCACTTGCTGTAATGGCGCTGCACACACTAGTTTACTAACAGAAGTAAACTCATTTTGGGTGCTCAAAAATCAGCTTTGAACGCATTTGAGTTTACCAAAATGAGATATCTGTAAACTACAGTTGAGGAGGACCTAAAAAACGTATTCTGGTAAACTCAAATACGTTCAAAGCTGATTTATGGGCACCAAATTGAGTTTACTTGTGTGAGTAAACTAGTGTGTGCAGCCACAATTTTTATGATTCAACATTGCCGCATGTGCATTTGAAGATCGCTCTGTGACACGTGGAGCCGAAATCTGAGTTGACACAGACCACTGACACACGTGTGTCAACTCGTGTGCGGACCACCAAGAAAAAGGAGGCGTTAAAAACGTTGTTTTTCATCCCTGCCACCAAGCCCCACTTTAACCCCACTTAACACTTTACAGTTCCGCCGCACTACCCGTAACCACATACTGCCTAGTATCCCGAAACCACGTGGACCCCCGAGTGGCTAAATTTGTTCTTCCAGTGGGGGCGGCGGTAAATATAGATGGTGCGGCAGTTTACGAAGCCTTGGCTGCGGTTTTTGTGTCCCAAATGCACCATATGGGATTGGGGTGGGGCCAGGCGTTGGCTGTTATGTGTGTTTTTCTTTTTGAGGGAGTTTTGGCTATAGTTTTACCGAGTTTTTCGTATTTTATGCGAAAATTTTACAATCTGAAGAGCATTTGAATGGGCCAGGCCTCCTACGCGCAAACGCCCGGCGCGCACAAACGCCCGGCACGCACAAAATTGAGCCCGCCACGCACAAATGTCCGGTACGCACATATCTGATGCTCTGTGCGTACCGTAAATACATGTGAATACACGTGAATTACACGTGAATGCACCCAACATGCACTCAAACACTCGGTGAGATTGGTGGCAATGTTATACTCGGCGGATATGATACTCTGAACTCGCACTCATTTATGTCTCACGTTGGAAGCGTGCCAACGATGATAAAGCATGCGATTTTTGTACAAAAGATGAGAGAAATCATTGTGTGAATAAGTATCGTTAGAGTAAATGAGTATCGTTAGAGAGATGACTTTTTTCAACTTTTCAACTTTGAAAATCGCATGGGTAAAACATCGTTGGCACGCTTCCAGCGGGAACCACGCGTGCAGGGTGTAAAGTGACTGGAGTATACAAATACATAACGACTGGCACGCACACAGCTACAGTTTTGTGCATACCGGGCGTTTGTGCGTACCGGACTTTCATTTTGTGCGTGCCAGGCGTTTGTGCGCGCCGGGCGTTTGTGCGTACAGGTGCGGAGCCATTTGAATTCCATGGTGATTTTACATCGATACTCCTAGATACAACCCAGACCCCTGCAAAATTAGCTGTAAAATGTAAAATGCAAAGAGTCGTGTAAAGTGTCATGAAAAATGAAAGAATGTAAAATGTCATGATTTTTTCTCGTGTCGCTGACATTTTACATGACTTTTTACGCTTTGCATGATATTTTACATTTACACACATAAATACTACAAATTCTCACTATTCGAAAACAATTTGAAAATTGGGATTCCATTTGAACATTAATTCAACCATAATCTCACAATTAATTATCTCAATGTAATAATCCTTTTTAATCAAAAAAATCCCCCCTCAATTTCGCAGAGTTACCATAACAATGTCAAGCGTGGGTTCTAGTGGCTTGCCCGGAGCGGGTCTCGTATCAGTTTTGCCTATTTTGTCACCGATACCAATCACATCAGCTGATGTGGCAATGTTATTGGTCACCGACTGGCTTGTGTGAGTGTTTTTTTGTCATTTTCTTGTCAAGAGCTAATGGCGCCATTCGGGAAATAGGGCGCAAGGCGCAAAGGCGCCACTTAAAAATGGCGCGGTGCCCTTATACGTCGATAAATGGCGCAAGCACGGTGACGCCATTCCAACACTACTAAACAGTCGCCTACCGATAAACAGTAGGTACTGTGCTGAACAGTATTGCGGTAGCGGTAACTGTAATCCCGCACTTACCGCAGATCACTTGTGCGGTGCGGTAAACCCTCCCTCGCTACAGTCACACAAGATTCAGAACACACCATGCAACCTAGTGATGGAAAAGTGCCAGAAAAAGGGCGCCAAGCGCCAATGGCGTCAATCCATCACTAATGCAACCCCACCCCTACAGAGACCGGTACCGCACATGTAGCAACGTAATGGCGGACAGTATGGCCGCCGGCGCGGTAGCCCATTTATGCAAGGCTCAGTTGGCAGCGAGCCAACATGTTGATCTTGGCACAGAGCCAACAGATGGTGACGTTATTTTGAGCGCAGAAAATGTGGAGATGGTCAACGTGGAGAATGGAGAAGTAGTTTTGAAGAGGGAAAGTAGTAGGAAGCGTAGGGCATCCAGTAATAAAGTGGCACCGGTTTTCAGGTTTTGATTCTGGCTGTTGGTGGGAGGTGGAAGTATGCACATTTATTTAGTTTGTACAGTGTATTAGCTACATATTTTTGGTCACAATGGCTAGTACACCATCGGAATTTGGGAAACTCATAAATCTGTTGGAACAAAGTTTAATGGAATCAATAATTTTTGATCGCCGCCAACAGTAGTTTACAGACTAATTCTGGTAATCTCAATCGTGTTCAAAACAAGACTTATGAACTTTCTACATTTCGCTGGTGTAAATACTAGTGTCCTTAGCGCCAAATATTTAGTATTTACGAGAGCATTTGCAGCCAATATTTTAAGGAAATTTACGTATTTATTACTTTGGTGTTAAGTGTAGATACATAATAGTACACCACTCAGAACAGATGAAATTTTATATGCCCTATCCATGTATAAGGTTGTCAACTAAGTAACCCTAATTTTCTGCGTATTAATACCTAAAACATCAATAGGTATATCTTAGGCAAGCGAACGTATTTTATAAATCTAACACTGCCCGATATCAAAATGTTGGTATACTCGACGGACCGCAAAGTATGCGTCTAAAATTTATTATGTCTATATCAAAAACGCGCGAGCAGGATACTTATGCACGCACTTTCACAACAAAATTTTTTTTAAAGTAAAAGATAAAACTATTTTCGATAGGCTCTACCTCACCCGAGCATCTGAAGTTCCGTTTTTATTTCAGGTTTTTATGTCATTTTATACCTTTATATCATGTTGGCTATACAGTGCGCAAACAGTTTTGGGTTGTCGTTATTTAATTTTAATTTTAATCCTTTAATGACGATGTTATGATAGGGTGTTTCCTTCAGAAAAATGCATAGTGTAGTATCTGATTAAATTACTAAATACTACAATAATGTTGTCTTCATGTTAAAATGATCAGTGTACAATTTCGAGAACAAAACCAGTTTGCCCAAAGCATGGACTAAATTGTCCCCAGAGGTAAATATTTCCTTAGACATACACATAAATTCTTATACACACAAAAATACCAGAAAAAACACGACCCTCAAATAACCCCCCCCCCCCCAACGAACCAGTGCACCTTCCACCAAAAGCGGCTCAGTCAAAACAGTCCACGTGACGCACTCGGAAAATGGAGGCGTTGTCAAACTGCCAAAATATGTGGCAAATTGCCAAGTTTGACTTGGAAGCAGAGAAGTAAGGTCGATTGAAATGTCTGTAGAAGGGGGCGGAGTTTAGGTCTAAATGGGGTTAAAAACACGAAGAAGTGACAAGAGTTGTTCTACATGATGATAAACTTATCAGCGATATGTCAAGTGACAAAAAGCTCACTTTTCACTTTATTTTCGGCATATAATTTTACTTATATTTACTATAACTTACAACTTTTCTCATAACTTTTGTGGAATTGGCATCTGGGGCTGATGGTAGTAGATACAAAAAACTTTCTCGGGTAGTTAAAACTGTTGGGTTATCTTTACACCCTCCCAGAACCAATTTATGATATTGGCAAAGTGCCAAAATTTATATTATATGGTGGCACTATTCTCCCCTGATATGGTGACCGTGTTGACTTGAAGATGGTAACATCGGGCCCAATTCAGCATGGAATTACCTATTCGCCTCAAATTTTTCTTCCAAAAAATAACGTTTTTTGGTGTTTTCCAAGAAAATACGGAAAATATAAAAACTGACTATTTTCGCCAAAATTACCTGTTTTATTAGTTTGCAGCGGGTAGTTGCTACCAGATGTCTTTATGTTCCCCAGTAAATCAGTTATTTTGGACAGTGTAAAATGTGATGGAGTATGGTGCGCGCTGGCGGATGGAACTTCCTGAAAATGGGCAGTTACGTATTTTTTGTAAATATGTGGCCGTAATATAAAACTAGATTTATGCACATCCAGCGTTTGCACAATCATAACTAAAAAATTTGCAATTGACGATACTTTCACCACCCAGGTGGCAGTACCGCACTCAGCAAACTGTATCTTGTGTCAATGTGATGCAAAGTATCAATCAAAAGAAAAGAGTATAATTTATGACGGAAATATTGACATTGTGCATGACATTTTACAATTTTTTGTCGACATATTGCAAATTTGTATGTCGACATTTTGCATGACATTTAACGGACTTTACACTTTACATGGTGCGGGACTATCCTTGTCACTTGTCACTTGACTTACGACATTACATGCACTTGACAAAACCCCAAATTCGCACACAAATAAAAAACGTACCTGTAAAAATACGGCGAGCACGGCCAGCCCGTCCGAGTGCATCATGGCTTCATTCAAACTGGTGTACTTGGCATTGATGTGTACAAAGTGCAGCTGCGAAAACAAAAAGAATTTGAATGCGACAATATATATTTATTTTGCATGACAGTCTTGATAACGTGAACATGGCTTGGGGTTTCACATGGGACCCCGATCACGAAGCACCTATCGAGATCACGATTACTGAATTTTAAATGCCAATAACGATGGCGATACAATTTTCCCAATCCCGATCCCGGAATTCTTTCTTCAAGTTTTTCAAAATATTTTTTGCAGTGAAAAATGGGGATGACAACCTCCAGTGTGCATTTTATCAAACTTCTCTGGCATCCAAGTGTCTTTATTCTTTTTTAGAAAAATTCGAGAAACCCGCTGAATACCACAACTTTTTGTCAAAAATCCCAATCCCTACCCAGAGGTCCCAATCCCAAAAATACAAAAAACACACCCCAAACCCTCAAACTCGATCCCACCCGAACCTTAACACGCCCCCCAACCATAGAAGATTTTGGGGTGAGCATTTGGGGGGGGGGGGGGGGGTCCTACCCCTGGCACGTGTTAATAACTCGGGAACCGCTTGGCGAAAAATGTTGAAATTTGGATATATTATGGTTTCAGGTCGGGGCTCTCTCAGATTTCGACGATTTTTTTCTACGACCTCTCAGTCCAAAGATAGGGTGGGTCTAGAAAAAGACTGTCATATTCGAAAATTTTGCGTGTCGCTCAGAACATGCAAAATTGAACATCAATAACTCGACTATTTCTGGGCCGATTTTAGTAATTTCACTTTTAAAATGATGACAAATGCTTGGAGAGTTCATTTATGAGGTCAAATAGGCGATTCAATATTGTGTATATATCGATTTGGCCGGATTTCGAAATGCGAAATTTACGACAAAAAATTCTTTTTGAACATGCTATCCTATTCTCCTGATCGAGAGAAACTCAATGAAACAAAAATGAGATCGATATCTCTTTCCGATCAAAAGTTATGGCGCTTCAAACTTTTCCCTCCCATCCACATAAATAACCACATGCATGAAACTTCAAAACTCCATATCTCGGCCATTTCTGCGCCTATTTGCACCAATGAACACTTAAAATGATCAGAATGACATGGAGATATCGTTTTTATTCACAGTCGTATTTGTATGCATTTTCATCCAAATTACAACATTTTGTATCCAAATTTCAACATTTTTCGTCAAGCGGTTCCCGAGTTATAAACACGTGCCAGGGGTAGGACCCCCCCCCCCAAATGCTCACCCCAAAATCTTCTATGCCCCCAACTCACCTCGCCCGCGTACCCCTGTCCATCCAGCCTATGCTCGCTGCCATCTGAAGAATCGTTGCCCCAGTGCGCGTGCAATTGCAACATGCGGAATTTGCGGCCGGGCAAGTGGGAGGCGGCCATGTCTGCGGGGATTTTTGCATTTTTTGTGAGGTTGAGAGAATGGGGGTTTCCAATGGAAGTAGGGGGGTCCCCCAAGAGCTTTGTTGGTTTGGGAGCGATTTGTTTTTTATGGATTTTTAAGAGCTGTTTTCAACGGAATTTCACTTTTTATCCTTTGCAGTGCAGGTTACCAACATGTTATTTATTTTCCCGTTTTCAAGATGCTAAAATATCCACGGATATGAATTAGTTCAGAGGAGAGTCCCAGGCCCTGAAAATATTAATCAGGACTAGGGTTGGAAAAAAACGTTTTTTTTTAACTCGATGTTTTTTTTATAAAAAAAACGTTTTTTTTTTTAAAAAAACGTTTTTTTTTAATAAAAAACGTTTTTTTTTAAAAGCTCCCAGATATGACCTTGTGTCAACAGATATCGGTATATCAGACAGTGGCAATACCCTGTGATGTTATATATGACCATATAATGTATGTGGAGCCATGGGATAGCATTATAAGTGGTGATTTGTGTCAAAAATATCCATTTTTTGTCGACATATTGTTCGTATATCGCCTTATAGTCGAATGTTCGTGACTTCAGGTAAAGTTTGGCACAGAATAGTGATCAAACAAGGTTATAAAACGAGGTTGTTACTTTGGGAGTGAAGTTACACACTGTGGAGGTACATGGAAGCACATTACCTCAATATTATATACTACAGCAACATATGACGGCTTATTAACCCATGGTAGCATATATAAATGGATACTTTGATACTAAAGATGCCACAAAACCAATGAAAACAACCACCAATGTCAATTTGTGTGTGAAATTGCGCGCTTGCGCGCAAAAATTTTGCAAAATACCTAGTGCTTAGTACTAAAAATTTCGGTCGATGTTTTTTTTAAAAAAAAAACATTTCGGACGTCATGTTTTTTTAAAAAAAAAACGTTTTTTTTAATAAAAAACGTTTAAAAAAAAACATCGGCCAACCCTAATCAGGACAAAAAAAAATGAAAGACTTAGTGAATTTTGCATAACAATTGACACTTTACTTTACATTTGCCATGACAATTGACACTGTCCATGACATGTTACATAAAAATTGACACGCCACTTTACACCCTACAGTCAGGGATTGGCCCAAGCCCCCAAAAATCACAACACAAACGCACAACTTTTGCAGTGATCCTTCATGCTCAAAGTCCACGTGTACCCATTGACATTCTGCAAAACAGCGACATCTTTCGGATTCCAAGTGCATTCCACAGCCGTACTGAGGCCCAAATCGAATTTGACTCCGCCCACTTGTTCGCTTTCGGATGGATTCAGGGGCACCAGATCGATCGGTGATTGGTCTGAGTTGGTGAAGGATTTTTTGGAAGAATGTAAGTTTTGGTTGATGAGATTAGCCCCACACACACTAGTTGACATCGACACCAAATGTCAGCTGCTTCCGATCCCAATTCCAAGCTTGCATTTGAACGTCGATCGTTGGCTTGTCAGCAAACTTTGAATTGGGATCGGAACCAGTTGACAATTGGTGTCGATGTCAACTAGTGTGTGTGGGCCCATTAGCGCTTTGTGTGATTCCAGCTACTTAAAACCTTGCACTGGTGGTTTACTCCGGAAGCGTGCTGGTGGTATTTTATTTTCATAAATACCCTATTTGAGAAAATCCATCGAAAAGTTTATACAGTTAACGTCTAATTTTTTGAACAAAAATGAAATCGTGCAGCATGAATCAATGCACATTGAAATTTTTCCAGCAGACGAAATATCTTCATGATTTTGCATATGCTTCCGTTTTTACACATTCAAATTGAAAAGTAAATATGTAAAATGCCAAAGTAAAATACGCAGTCACAACATTCATCAAAGACAGTCCGTACGACATTAAAGAATACAGTATAAAAAAATGGTAGTATAAAAAACTCACAAGTGTGAACCATAATTAGAATCCTTTTAAATGGGCTGGTTTTTGATTTAATTAGGTGCTTGCTGATCGCGGGAAATGCTTATTATTTATAGAAATATTCCCACCACCAAAACGATAGAAATTGAGCAGAAAATCCTGCAAGAAAATTCGGTTAGAAATTTTTAAATCTGAATAAAAGGAATTATCTAACAAGTGAAAGATGGTACTTTGATAGGCATTTTAAGTTGAAATCACAACTGAAAGGTATAATTAAAAATAAAATTCACCGAAAAATAGCTTTTACCGGAATGCCTGAACGTAAATATCACGTGCCTTTTATTCAATCAAAGATTCAAATCATTTAGCAAAGATGTTGTTCAAATATAGGCGAAATCGGTGCAGTGGTTGAGGAGAAATAATATTTTCAAAAAATATATCTTATTTCGTCTAGGTAAATATCTCCCAAATATCCAATTACCTAATCAGATAAGATAAAGTGAAAAACTTTATTAAACTCGGCGGACATTATGGAAGTCAATGGTCTAAGGAATTTTTGTACGAGTGCGGTATAAACGGTACTCTTAAAATACCCAGTGCACTACTGAACCAAGTATCATAGCAGGGCAGCACACATTTATTGATTGAAGGTTCCAGCCGCAAGCTGCGGCTTTCACATTTCAGCTGAGATGCACGCACATTGGCGGAAATGTGTAAGTGCATTGATTCTGGGGTATAATAAGCATTGAAAAATTTCTTAAATTATACAGCATTATTAATTAAAAGCTCGTATTTTGTTTAGTGCCGATGTCAGTACTTTTTCAGCTCGTACACGCGGCATGGGGAGTTTAATCAAGGGAGGACGATTATTCAAATGATGTGCACACATCTGAATAGTAACCTCCTGGTTCTGGGGGCAGTCCCAGACCCTGTAAAATGCCCTGTCAAATGTCATGCAAAGTATCAAAAGTCATGTAAAATGCCCTGCAATACGGCAACAGAGTTTTGACTTTTCACTTTGCATGGCATCTGACATTCTGCAGGGTCTGTAACTGCCCAAGCCTCACAAGACATGTCAACACCCACAGAACAACCACACTACTCAATCAAAAAAGACTAATCAGTAGACACCTTCCCCGCCGCCGCCATTGTACCACGCGGTAGCACAACCGAACGAAAAAGCGGGAACACGGACACTCCGTAAGCAAGTAAGCACCGCGTAGGGCTCGAACGGGACTCGACCCGTGACTCGAAAGTTATTTTACTCGACTGAAAAAATTAGGGCGCTGAAACTCGAGACTCGAGTTTGAAAAAAAATCGATTTTCAATCGCTACTGCCACGGCTATGTATTTATGTGAAGTGAGATGTGGTAGGCCGCTGCACGTGTTAGCATGCGCAACAGAACGCACTGTTAAATACTGGCGTAAGTGTATGGTGTCAGGTTATACGTGGAACCGGGTGATTTTTCACATGGTTCCGGGTGTATATGGTGATACTTTTCGATTGTTTGAATACAGTCACACACTCTGGATGTCTACTGGTTTCGGTGTCAACTCGACTTTTAGGGTTTTTGAGGTTTTTCAGTTGAGAGTGAGATTTTGAGGCTTCTAGTTGGTGGGTTGAAAAACCATGTTCAAATGCACATGGCAATATTCATACCTTTGAAACACTGTGCCTACACACACCAGATTTGACTGACTTTTTGAAACTTGTCATGCAACATAAATTGAACTAAAATTGACTTGACATTGAAACCAGTTGACATCCAGTATGTTGACATCCAATGGTGGCAAAACATGAAACAATTCCTAATGCCGCAAGCTGTACTGACTTCCTAAATCCCAGTATCAAAATCAGGAAAACAAAGCATGCATTGCAATGTTAGTCATGCTGAATCAAAATATGTATTTGTTTGGAAAAAATTCCCCCTTTTAGACAAGTGAGGAAAGAATTTATAATTATTACCCCCTCAAATACTCACTGAGCAAGCTTAACAAATTTGTTGTCCATGCATGCACACATGGATGCATGCACACACAGCTTTTTTGAAAGTCAGTTTCAACTGAAAACTGCTCCACAGAACTCAACAAGGAGCTCAAGATCTGGTACAATATAAACAGATTTTATGAATATGAGAAATCTATCAAAAATACCAAGCCTATACCTGGTTAATCAATATTGTTGGCCCACACACTAGTTGACACACGTTGTCAACTGTCTGTGTCAACTAAGATTTCAGCTTCATATGTTGCATAGTGATGTTCCCATGCATTTGCAGTAATGTTTTTTTTCAATGTTGACGCATGTGCATTTGGAGATCCATCTGCCACACATGAAGCTGAAATGTGAGTTGACACACATGTGTCAACTAGTGTGTGGGCCGCCACTAGGTTTATGTATAGCTTGACACACTACACGTTGCAGGTTACTTGCGACAGGAAAACAGCTAAAATTGCATAGCATGATTGAAGGGTGTAGATAATATCATAAAACTTGTTATAAATATGGTTAAACTGCACAAATGTAAATATTTTGGTTAAATATTTATATTACCATAACTTATAACTCAATTTTTTACTATCACATAGCTTTCGATAATTATCACATTTCTACCATTATCACATTGATAGTTACAATCCCACATAAATACAAATGAGGTGTCCAATTCTAAAAGTCAAACTAGTCCAAATCCAAATCAAAGACAATTCCAAATAATGAAAATTTTGAGTTACGCCCGGAAACGTCATCTGGGGCTACTCCTGCACATTTTTCATAATTTTCCATAAAATTTTCGACCTCACATCACCATATGGCAAGTGCCAAATTTCACATTTTTTGGGGAAAATGCAAAAAAATTGGGCAAGACGTCGACAAGTCCATAAATTTCCCATAAGGCAGGCTCTTCCTGCCCGGGAACAAAAATGTTCTCGAGTGCAAGAAGGCGACAAGTCCATTTCCCTCCCCAAAACAATTTTGTTCTGTCCGAGTAGAATTTTATGGACACCCAATTTTTCACATATACTTTGAGAGCAGAGGCTGAAATTTGACACTTTATTGTTAACATTTGGAACTTAATGTTGAGCATGAGAGAGCCCCATTGGACACGAACCACGGACCTGGAATTGGAAATGAAACTTAAAATGCGATTCACTCAAAATGGCAATTTGTGGACTTGTCGACTTTTAGAATTAGACGCCTCAAATATATTATACATAGAAATAAATGATGAAAAATAGGTACATAAAAGCGTGGAGAAAATGGATAACACATAAAACACCAATCCAGCATCACAAAAATCAACCCTCAATACAGTGTGGCCCCCTTTTGTGCTCTCCTTTGCATATTCAATTGTCTCCTTCTAAATCGGGCACACCGCATGCACCACCAGTTCGGCACCTGCAGTTTGACATTTTTATTGTTTATTGGCCCCACACACGCTAGTTGACATCGACACCAAATGTCAACTGGTTCCCAGCCCAATTCAATGGTTGTATTTGAACTTCGTTCGTCGGCTCATCGGCAAGCTTTGTATTGAGATCGGAACCAGTTGACATTTGGTGTCGATGTCAACTAGTGTGTATGGGGTCATTTTTACTTTGATAAGTTTACCTGTCAAAATAATACGAAAAAATGTTAAAATGACTGTTACATAAAACAAACTGCAAATAAAAAATGTGACCATGAAAATGAAAAAGCACATGCAAAAACAAAACGGCAACAAAAACCCCACCTGATCACAATCTCTCACTTTCAAGGGATTAGCTCTTTTTTGGCTCTCAGCCAACGAATTTATACAATGCGCATGAGACAATGCACCACAGTCAGTGCACCTTAAAACAGGGGTGTTGTTCTCTCCTAGAAAAAGGGGTTAAAATATTTTGGCGACAGAAATGGAAATATTATATAAAATGGAACGCTGGTCCCACAAACACTAGTTGACATCGCAAATTAGTCAACTAAATAACACAAAAAATTAAAGCATCACACTTAACAAAAACGATGAAAATCAAGTGTGACGATGTAAAATAAACTATGCTCTATCACATAGGAAAGTTGACATCAGATAAGTTTGATGTCAACTAGTGTGCGTGAACCAAATGGACCGCGAAGGCCAGTCACGCACCCTGGAGTAGGGTTCTTGCAGGGGGGTTTCCACAACGCGGGGGGGGGGTTAATTCGAGTATTTACATACGCTATCTACAATCTATCCGAACCCCCCAAACGTGAAAATCATTACAGTCTTCAAACCACTTACCCCCAGTTTGATGTCCCGTAATTTCTGAAGTCGGCACCGCATCAAATGGGAACAAAACGTCATTTATTCGGTCGTCTCCAGTGCACAATTCGCATAGGAAGCCATTGGCTCGACAGTGCTGAAAAGTGAAAGATAGATTATTACAGTGAATTGGGTTAATTGTCGATATTATAGAGGGACAAATTTTCAAATTGACGGTTAAGGTTTTCAGAGTACGTGTGCTACTTTTTTGTCACTTGAAAAGGCTTTATACAACAGTTTGATTCAGATAATGAGCCAGGGAATCGATACACTTTCTAGTTTCTTTCACAAAAAAAAGCTTAAATAAGGCACCTTTGAACATACACTTTTGAAAGAAATTATAAAAAGTTAGCAAAGGCAAATCCACAACAACTGAAAAATCACAACAAAAATGCAAAAAATTCAAACAAACCCCGCAGTTTCGAACATGCGCCACACAAAGCTGAAACACTCTCTGTAAATCCGCGTGCAAATGACCTTCCTTCGCTTGAATCATATCTGCTAAACTATACACATCGGGGTCTAATTGGAGCAAGTGATTTGGAAGGGATGAAACGACTTCGGATAGTCTGGAAAAGGGGTGTCATAGTTAGGGAAAGAAAAAACTGTTTTTAACGATCTCGTTTGAAAAAAAATTAAAAAACGTTTTTTGTAAAGTTCCCAAATATGGTTGAGTCAACACGTACAATTATGTCAAACATTACATAAACACCCACCCCAAACTGAAAATTGTACCTACTAGGGATCGAAAAAAACGTTGTCTTTTCAACACAGCGATTCAGCAACGTTATACCATGTAGTGCCAACAGCGAAAACGACGTGTTGACAAGGCCCTGTCAACACGTTGTTTCGCTGTTGTCTCGATGTGTCATAACGTTGTTTCAATGCTGGGTTTGTGCGCGTCACAATAAAAGCATGCATTAACATGCTGTGGGACGATGTTGTCCCAACTAGGGTTGGAAAAAAAACGTTTTTTTTTAACTCGATGTTTTTAAAAAAAACAACGTTTTTTTTAAAAAGCTCCCAGATATGACCTTGTGTCAACATATATAGGTATATCAGACAGTGGCAATACTCTGTGATGTTATATATGACTATATAATGGCTGTGGAGCCATGGGATAGTATTATAAGTGGTGATTTGTGTCAAAAATATCCATTTTTCGTCGACATATCGTTCGTATATCGCCTTATAGTCGAATGTTCGTGACTTCAGGTAAAGTTTGGCACGGAATAGTGATTAGGGTTCAAACGATATATCGTATCGAATATCGGATATCGACCATTTTTTAATATCGAATATCGATATCGAAAATTTTGAAAAAATATCGAATATCGAATATCGATATCGAAAATTTTAAAAAATATCGAATATCGATATCGAATATCGACCATTTTTTCGATATATCGAACCTATATTGTGTCCCTAAAAAAGTTATCATTTTCATTTTGAGATATCTATGATTGATCTGATGTGCTTGATCTGATCTGAAAATTATATTAGATGAGTAAAAGTACAGTACTTATAATGTCATTTTTGTTGGAGTGCTAAATTTGAAGCCAGAAAATGCTGATATTCTATTTTTTGCAACATGCCCTTAGCAATCAGGTTATCAGTATGAACTGTAATATCTACCAATTGTTATTTGTCTGATACACATTGATTCATCATGTTTTTTTCTACATGTTCTACTTTTGAGTGATGTAAAACTTGTTCAAATCACTTGTACCATTCACATTTAACTAAAGAGATAATTAACCATGCGTGCAACCACATGAAAATACAATATGTCACTTGAAATATGCCTTGCTATACCAAAAGCAAATCGCAATATCAAATATCGAAAATATCGAAATATCGAATATCGAATATCGACCATTTTTTAATATCGAATATCGAATATCGATATCGAGGTTCCATATCGTATCGATATCGAATATCGAGTTTCAGCAAAAAATATCGAATATCGAATATCGATATCGAGTATCAGAAAAAAATATCGAATATCGAATATCGATATCGAAAAGTCATATCGTTTGAACCCTAATAGTGATCAAACAAGGTTATAAAAGGAGGTTGTTACTTTGGGAGTGAAGTTAATCACTGTGGAGGTACATGGAAGCACATTACCTCAATATTATATAGTACAGCAACATATGACGGCTTATTGACCCATGGTAGCACATAGAAATGGATACTTTGATACTAAAAATGCCACAAAACCAATGAAAACAACCACCAATGTCAATTTGTGTGTGAAATTGCGCGCTTGCGCGCAAAAATTTTGCAAAATACCTAGTGCTTAGTACTAAAAATTTCGGCTGATGTTTTTAAAAAAAACAAAACATTTTGGACGTCATGTTTTTTTTTTTAAAAACGTTGTTTTTTTAAAAAAAACGTTTAAAAAAAACATCGGCTAACCCTAGTCCCAACGCTGAAAATTTTGTCAGAACGTTGTTTTCAAGTTGGTGGAAATGTTGTCCCCACGTTGGCACTACATGTCATAACGCTCGTGAATTGCTGTGTAAACGACCCATTTCAAAAGTCTTTAATTAAAAAACAACAACAAAAATTCACACACCTCCCCTCCAAAGTAACTACATCTTGAGCCAGGCGACAATTCTTCACAAAAGTCGCCGCATGTCCCAATTTCAGTCGCAACATTCTCAGCTCTCTCAAATGTTTCACCTTGACATACAGGGACCGATTTACAGCCAAAATATTGATTACCGGATCGGTTCTGTTCTGGTGGAGAAATGAGCCCGCGGCATCTGATACCGGGTGGGGTCTGCGCGATGGGGGTGCCATTTGTGGGGGTGGATAGATATTTTTTTTATAGTTTACAGATATGATATACTTGGAACGGCTGAAAAGTCCCCGGGCAGTGCTAGCCGGCAGTGCGGTAGGGGTAAGCTACGTAAGCTGTTGGCACATTGCCAAGACTGGTGGCTTACACTAGCCAAAGTTTCACGATCACAACTTAAAGCAGCATTGAACTAGAGCACCATTTGCGCATCACTACAAAATGACCGAACTTGTAACCCAAAGTTCCGCAGTGGGTGGAGCTAGAGGGGTAAAATTTTAGATAAAAATTCAAAACAACCTGTCAAAAAATTTTGACCGTAGCTTACCCCTAGCGCGCATGGCGAGCGCTGCCGGGGACTTTTCAGCCGGACTAAGTAGAAAAATATCGGAAGTAAGCATTAGGGTTCAAACGGGACCAGTTTTTCGGACCGGGACCACAAATTTTCTTATGTCGGGACCGGGACTGGGTGGTCGGGACCGGGACCGGGACCGGGACTGGCTTTTTTCAATTGTCGGTACCGGGACCGGGACTGGGGGATCGGGACCGGGACCAGGATTTGCCGAACCATGTACCGGGATCGCGGTCCAGTTTGAACCCCATTTTTTTTAAAACGGGTCCCAGCGCTTTTTTTTTAAAAAGCGCTGGCCAAAAAATTTGTACTTATGCACTAGGTATTTTGCTATTTTTTCGTGAGCAAGCGCGAAATTTCACATGCAAATTACCACTGGTGGCTGTTTTCATTGGTTTTGTGGCATTTTTATAGTCATTGCTTCTATTCCTGCATGCTATCATGTAATAATAAGTTGTGATATGTTAGTGTAGTATAGAATATTCAGCCAATGTGCTCCCACATACTTCTACAGTGGGAAACATTAGTATCAATGTATTAGCCTTCTCGTAAAGCCTTATTTATAAGCACTTTTTCATGCCTAACTTCACTTGAAGTCATGAAACATTCACAAACAGCGATATACATAATGTGCCTACACACACTAGTTTTCACCGTGACTTCGTGTGAAAACTGAAATTTTTTCAAATGCAAATTAATGAACACGGTTGAATGATTTAATTTTAATTAAATTTGAATTTAAATTAATGAAGGTTAAAGTTTCAAAATTTGAAAACTAAAACACATAGCATACGATAAGAGTAGGTTGAATGTCGCCATGTCGCCATTTCAGTTTTCACACAAGTCACGGTGAAAACTAGTGTGTGAAGGGCCAATGAGTCAACAAATAAAGTAATTTTTTGGCAGAAATCACCACTTATCATGTTGTCCCATGACTACACAGCCATTCTATGGCTATATATCATCACAATTGCTGCCAATTGTCAGATATACCTGTATATATTGCTACAGAACCATATTTTGGAGCTTTTTAGGGAACGTCTTGACATTTTTTGAAAAAAAAGCGAAAAAGCGCGTTTAAAAAAAAAAAAAAAAAAAGCGGGGCCGTTAAAAAGGCGCTTTTTTCCATCCCTACCCATTGGTATGTAATATCAGCCAATATTGTTCACAAAATTCTACTGTTGCATGACTTATGACCACTCTCAATGTATTAGCCTTTTTATAACATTATTCAAGCACTATTCCATGCCCAGTCTCACTTGAAGTCGGGAACATTTGATGAAACGCAATACACCTATTTATGTAACATGTCGACATAAAAATTTTTTTGGCATAAATCACCACTTATAATACTACCAGATGGCTCCACCGCCATTATATTGCTATATATAACATCATAAAGTACTGCTTTTTGGCTGGCATATGTACATGTATATTTACGTTGACTTTTTGCCGAACCATGTACCGGGACCGCGGTCCCGTTTGAACCCTAGTAAGCATCAATTGAGAAAAAAGTAAAAATTTGCAAATGAAAAATGAAGGAATAAACAAAAATAAATAAAAGGAGAACTCACTTGAAATCCCAATTATGCAAAATGTATGATGGTAGCGCCATCTGTGCGCCACTGTGGCACCTGCAATTAAAAGCTAATTTGCATAGATGAAAAACACGCTGCTCAGGTTAAGTGACAAGTAAAAATGTGTGGTGAAGACGAGGGTCGAGTCAACGTTAAATGACAAGTAAACTCGTATTTACGGCAATACCGTTCACATAAGCTCACGAGTCACATGAAAAGACACTTGCCACGTTACTAATCACTTAGTACCACTTTTCCGTCACTTGTCAACTTTCTGAATCGGCGTTCAACCAACCGATGGCAATACAACCTGGCTGTGTACGCGCAAAGTCGGGCCCTTTTACCACTCTTTTTTGTCGGCTCAAATTTAACACCGCAACCCGCACATCTGTGATTTTGCTTCCCCAGGGCATCGGAATAGCTGTGTGTGGGAGAGGTTCAAGTTTTTGTATTAATTTTGACTGGTAGCAAAATGAGGTAAATTTTAAGGTGGTATTTTCCTAAAGCTGCGTTCAGACTGCATTATGTGCCGACAAATAAAAAAGTTCCATAAATCCGGAATTAAGTTTCATATCTGCAAGAAAAAACAGTGAAGTATACTCACTAGTTCAGTGTACACACATGCCAAATTTCAGATAAATCGGGCTTTTCGTTCCAAAGTTATAAGCATTTGAAAAATTTGACGTTGTCGGTTCGCTTTTTTTGATCAAATTTTTTAAATGCTTATAACTATGGAACGAAAAGCCCGATTTATCTGATATTAGGCATGTGTGTACACTGAACTACTGAGTATACTTCACTGGTTTTTTTTGCAGATATGGAACTTTATTCCGGATTTATGGAACTTTTTTACTTTTATATTTGTTGGCACATAACGCAGTCTGAACGCAGCTTAAAGTGGCGTTTACACGGTTTCGCGTGCCGACAAAAAAATCAAGTGATAAAGTTCCATAATTCCGGAATAAAGTACCCTATCTGCAAGAAAAAAACACTGAAGGATACTCACTAGTTAAGTTTACGCTCATGCCAATTTGCAGATAATTTACGCCTGTTGTTCAAGACTTATTCAAGACCATTTGAAAACTAATTTCAGTTGTCGGTTCGGTTTCATAACGAAAACCGAACCGACAACGGAAATTTGATTTCACGTCTTGACGCGAATTATCGCGAATTGGCATGCATGTACACTCAACTAGTGAGTATATATACCTGCTTCGTTTTTCAGATATGAAACCTTATTCTGGAATCACGAAACTTTTTCTCTACATTTTTTGTCGGCACAGAACTCAGTGTAAACGCCGCTTAAGCAAAATTTTCCTCAGTGAGCTAGCAGGGGGGGGCGTTATTCGAAAAGGGGACGTTTTCGGGCGGGTGGACTTATTCGAGGATATATGGTATTTTACTAACGATTTAAATTTTTAATGATATGGTAAATCAGAAAATGACCACGAAATCAACGGAAACAGGGCAATAAAATTAGGCATTTTGTATCTATCACCAAAATTTCACAACCCTAGCCAAAGTGACCAAAATTACCTCAACAAATTTGGCAATGTAAAGATCCATTGTGGTCTAGGGGGTGCCCAATCAGGGGTACCCCTGAGTCTAGCCAAAGTGTCACTAGTGCTGGAAATCGAACTAGTGTTGGATTGTGCTGCTGTAGGATTGTAGTGGGTGAAAGAGTCCATTTTGGTAGATTTTGGCATAGTGCCAGGGGGCTTGCTCGAGTGGTTTGTCTGCAGGGAAAGATTGATTTGAAGGAAAATGTGTATAATGTGCGTTTTTCCCTGACTTGAAGGCCTAAAAATGGAACCCACAGGAACCCCCAGAAAAAAAAACGAACATTTTCCGCCTCCGCACTTCCAGGATGCCGATTCGCAAAATCGCTCAAAACATCCATAACAATTTGGGCACTTTTCTGCTCGGGGTGCGTAGACATGATACTATCCAAAACCAAATTAAATAATAGATTTTTAGTATTGTCACTTTCTTCCAGTAAACTACAGGGTGGTTCAGAAATGGTGTCGCACTGGGTAGAAATTTGACGTGAAATTGGGGGGACACTTTCTGCGCTGGTCCCAGTTTGAGCTGACGGGTTCGGAGCTGGGTGGGCGGAGTTTAGCGATGTGACATTGGAATGTAGCGAAATAAAAGAATTTGGAATATGTTGTAAGTATAAAAAGTACCGAAAGTTGTAAATAAATAATTTTACAGTAAAAATTCAAATTTCGTAAATCGCCAACAACCGCAGCAATTTGACTCAGCTGTGAACGCGATAAGTAACTTTGTAGCCGCTTTCTCTATAAAAATACACACATTTTTCCATTGAAAAAAACATTTTTACTTTTCTTTCTTTCGCGACACATTTTGGCAGTAATTTCAGCTCTAATCTCATTTTTAAATCAACACTCGGATACGATACAGCTATGATGATTCACATAAATATATATATTTATACACAAAAACCTCACAAATAGTCAAATCTCCACGATCCATGGGTACCGGCGTCCTTGTACCATAATCCGTCGAATAAAATGTCTCTCCTTGTAAACCGTCACCATGTAAATCGACAGGGCTGGAAGCATTCCCAGATGAAAATTGATCAGTCGCGATAGTACTCGCGTTCGAAACGAATGAACATATGGAGGATGTTCTGCAGTCTGGAAATTGTGAATTGTTTTAGTAGATTGGATCTAAATTTCATAAAAAAATTGTCCCCTGGTTTCGTTGTGTTTTTAACTAATATGTTTTCATTGCATTTTATTGACAAATAGATTACCTAGTAACTTTTAGTCTCGTAAATATATTTGCCAAAAACTAAACTGAAAGTTCAAAAATGATATGATGCACTGAAAATTTCAACTCAAAGTGAACACAACCCCCGCCCCAAAAACAGATAATTATTGGAATTAGTGGAATTGCAGTTCAATAAAAATTTAAATTGCTTTTCAGTGAATTTTACTTCAACGGATAATCAGAAAAGATTACACCTATGTCAGAGCATCGACTGAGAAATTTTTACAAATTCAAATGTATTTAAATACCAATTTGCTTATGCAAACCTCGTGGAGCAGGTTCAGAAACTCCATCACTCGCGTACTCGCTAAAATTATGGCAGCCATCCAATTTTAGTTGTTTCCGCAATGATTCTTGCCATTTCAGTTGTTCAACACCAGCGATCAACATTTCACAGACATACATTTCGTTGTTTTCCTGCACATTTTAGGGTACAAAGCAACTTTTTCTTATTTTTTTAATATGTTATTATTCACATTTTTTGCGCGTGAATTTTTTTAATGTGAAACATTTATAGTTTTTAGTAATTTTCTAATTTCCAGGGCTAAGTTATTTTATTTTTGAATTGAGAAATTGTTAAATACTGCAGCTTGAAAATCCCACAACTGAACTAACCCTTTGCATTTCAATAGAAATAGCCGAATCTTTCAACCTCTGTTCCATCAAAGAAACTGTAGCTTCGTGCCAAGGCTTTTCATTTGCATTCAAATGTTCAAACGTTTGCAAAACGTGTTTCACACGTTCTTGGGGAATACTTCGCACGTTTGTGTTGTGATGAGAAACGTGGCATGCGCCTGACGTTTGAGCCCTGCGTGGGAACATTATGTTTGTCTTTAGTGTTTCTAAATGGAGGGGGGGGGGGGTTCGGCAGGTGAAAAGTAGGGGGTTTTGAGTAGCGTGAAAAGGTGCAAAAGTCGAAATTTAGATCATTTCATCTCACTATATTATTTTGACTGTTTTCGTTGACAAATTTCAATGTGTGTTACTGTACACAACTTTCTGGTTTTGTAAATGTAAACGATATCCATCTTTTCAAGAAACCTCTTCAAAAAATGTTCACAACAAATATAAAACCAAATGAGTAAATGGCAGGGACGTATCCAGAATTTTTGAGCGGGGGAGGCTGCTTGTTTACGGAACCCGGCGAACGGGGGGGGGGGGCTCAGCGAAGTGACGGAGTGGCGCCAGGGCGCTGGCACCATTAGTAGGCGTCACTCCATGGCGCCATTAACGTTGGCGCCAGCACCATGTAATGCTGTATATGTAAATATACATAGAAATACAGTGAAAAACAGACCGTTGAGTGAATTTAAAATGATTTGTGGCGAAAGGGTACAATCTAGTGATATTCCTTACGTCTGGTAGAAAAATGCGCGCTTGCGCTTGAAAATTTTTCAAATTACACCTTGCAAAATGGTACCGAAAGTTGCATTTTTCCGTGTCTTTCAGGTCTCACCCGGGAAGGGGGTGCTGCAGCCCCCCCCCCCCCGCCCCCCTGGATACGGCCCTGGTATATGGTGATGTTTAGAGTTCTCACAGGATCAGTAGCAGCGTATAGATTTCCGAATTTGGCGAAAATACACAAGGAAGGGGGAGGGATTCGGAAAAGTGTACACATTTATTAAAAATATACAAACTGACACTAAGTTCGAGGGACAAGGGCTAGGAAAACACTTACCACGAATATTCCGAATTGAGACAAAGCGATGAGGCACAGTAGCGTTGTTTAACTTGTTGCCGGCCAAATTCCGTCGCGGAATCCACCTGAAACGTTAAAAAAATCGGAACTTGTTGTTTTGGAACAATGCCAAGATTATTAAAACATTGCAAAACGCACATGGAGTGGCTCCAATTCATCACAAACCCTATCCAGAATATTTTCGAGTATCTGGTACACTTCGCAAGCGTCGCAGCTATTACACAAACATCGATTCCCCTCCATTTTTATAAATTCAAAATGGAACTATTGTACCGGTTCAGTGTACTTATTATTCTACAGTAATCTGACAATGATGCGCGTCTGTTTGGCACACGCGCGTCCGCTCAATGCATTTACGTCTGCAATCATCGAAAAAGACAACCCCTGCACGCGCCAATAAATAGGAGCATGCGCGAAGGACTTGCGTGTAGCACAGCTGTTTCTTTTCAGCAATTTTTCATTGTGATGTATTGGCTTTGAGGTCGCCGACCGCGGTGTGGGCGGGGAATTATGGGCGATAATCCGGCCGTAAAAGTAAATTAGTCTTGTAGAAAAGTATATTCCAAAACACATTTTGAAATGCACACTTTAGGAATCAAACTCCGATTTTGTATGGGAATTCTGAGCTGCTTAAATTCGCGCAATTATTACCGACACCCTTGACTAATTAATGTTTTTTGCACAATCACAATCAAATTTCAACGTCTTTTTCAATTTCTTTGTCCTTCAATTTTTAATAAACAAATTTCAATGTAATTAATCAATCTCTATAAAGAGTGGAAATGTGATGTAAACAGGTTCACATTGAAGTTCGTCCGGCATCACACGCAAGTCCATTACGCATGTGGCTATTTACTGGCGGAATTGCACGCCTTTGATGAACACCGCGCCGACCCCTCACATGAGAATACGTAAAACAGACAGAATGCTATAGGCTGCGCGACACGATTGCTATAGGCCGCACATACGGTACTCAACAGATGCCAAGCGAAGCCAGAATAATAACTCCACAACGTCATTGTACCACGCAATTTTTTTTCGTTTTTGGGTGTGTCGAAACATTTGTTTCCAGAAATCCGGCGGATATCTGGGAAAAGTCTCCGTATGGGAACTTGGCAGCCTGTCAAAATTTTGAAATCCTTATACATATATTTATAACTAAAATCGCCTAAAAATAGCTTAGAAAATGATATAACCAGTATATAAACAAAAATGGCGATTATGAAGGTGAAAATTGGCAGAATTGATGTAATTTTAGCGATTTTGGGCAGTTTGAATGCTTTCACTCTCGTTCGTATAATACGCAACTTGTAACTTGGATGTGGGCCCGATCCCTGATTTGTTTGAGATGCGCTTTGGATGTGCAATAAATTGTCGTATAGCTTGACGTTCTTGTCTATGGGACGTGTGTTGACCGTGGATGGATAAAGAAATACAGAGAATTGATAATTAGGTTCAATTTACCCATTTATCTATTTGCACAATTATATGTTTCACACACTATATATTTCAACCACGCAATTATTTATAATTCATGCACTATATTAATTATCCATGGAGAATATTTGATTAAGAAAGTGTCTTGTAAGTCATTGATAGGTTTATGTGGAATGTTTAAGTTAAAAAGTCAAATATGTTATAATTAGGTTTATGAATATAAAATTAGGCTAATTCAACTCGTCGTAATTGTCTGATTATTATTATATATACATTCATATGGTTTACTTGCAATTTGGGAAACTCAAATCCTGTAATATTTACGTTCAATGTATTTATCTAGGCCAGCGTCCAAACAGAGAAATAGTGCCCTGTATGCGACTAGCACGTATTCATCAAGCCCTTCGCATAGGCATAATTATTATAGCTTTGCAATGCTTATGTATTTATGTTACTTTGACATTTCGTATTGAATGTACCCTGCTCGTATTATACCAAATACATTATTAACCCTGCTCAATTAATATACCCATTTACCTCGAATAAGTCCCGAATTATCAATTATCAAATATATGTTTTCAGGAAGTGATTATTATGTTGAATATACCCACTCTACTTACATCATTAGTAACGTTTACATTGCTATTTACAATTTCCAACTCTATTATATTAGTTTCCAAAGTGCGTCAATGTTTTCTGACAAATTGAAACAGATTAGTAAATCGGCCACGTTTGCCGACTTGGCGCCTCGCAAGATTAATGGTTTTTCTATTCGCCCAATTTGTACTTGGTATTTCTTTACCATAATTACTTGAATGTACACACGCGCAGTGTAAGACAACTGTTTCGGCTAAATGTGTCTTATTGTTGCATTTGTGTCTTATTTGTGCATTTGTATTTAGGGAATTATTGTAGCCATGTTTTTATACACAATTTCCGTGTCTCGGCAACTTTGGAAGTTTTAATATCAGTCAGTCTTCTGACCCAAGTCTCAACCCAGAAATCGACCCAAATAAGTTAGCGATAAAAACTTTGACTAGGAAGCTCGCTAGCTTTGCACTTTTGTATTTCATGCTGTATCTGATCGAAAGTAAAGTACCTGAAACAATCTCGAAACCCCTTTCCAACACGCAACAACGAAATAAACTCAACTTGGCTGTTGACAAGTGAACGTTCGGCTACAATGGGAAATCTAACCACTCTAAAGGCCGTCACTCACTACAGTCTTGGAGTTGCCGGAATTGGTGGTAGAAGACGCTGACTTCGGTGGCTTCATCACAGGACGGGTTTTAATTAATTTTTTAACTCTGAATTAACTTTTTTTGACAGTGCAACACCCAGACCCTGTAAAATGGAGTACTTGGTCTGCCATTTTTACATGGCTTTTTACATACATTTTGGCACTTTGCATGACATTTTACATTTTACAAGAAATTGTCAATGTAAACTGCGTTCGGATCAAGTCCGGCAGTCACTTTTTGAATGGACGTCAGACGCTATAACTCACGCTGTGGCGGGAGTTAAGAGCTGAAATTTGGGGGAAATATAGCTGACATTCCCCTCCTACTATACACCAACGCATATGCGATTGCGACCCGTTTTAGTGTGGGTCGCCGTATATGCGACAAAAACTTGTGCGGTTTTCATTGTCCGGATCAAGTCTGGCACCCAGTGGTTCTTCACCACTTCGGGTGCCGTAACTCCAGATACATGAACAGGATGACTCTGAAACTTGGGGGGGGGGTTAAGGGCGACATCCACAACTTACTGTACACAGGATGGCGAGTGCCACTGACACACAATAAGTGCCGCTCGCCGCGTATCATGCGTTTTTTGGACGCACTGTCCGAATCCGGACTGATTGGCACCCCTAGATTTTCATTGAAGAAAAATGGTTAGTTTACACAATATTAACAATAAACATAACGTTTTTGTAAGTTTTACAATCCTACAGTACGATACCATACTGTACAATGCGGTGAAATTTACCGTCCAGTGTGAACTTCTGACCTCCCTTGAGTTGCATACTAAAAATACACATAAAATTAATTTTTTGTTAGACACTTTAAAAGTTGGTTTAGGATGCCCTCTTGGGGAAGGTTTAAGGTATAAAGTTGCGTAAAAGACCTTTCCCCAAAAATTCCCTGCTAAAGAATTTTGATGGGGGTCAGTGTGATGACATCACCTATGACATCATTGTGGTAAATACAAATCTCTACTGCGATGATGTCATAGGTGATGTCATCACACTGACCCCCATTAAAATTCTTTAGCAGGGCATTTTTGGGGAAAGGTCTTTTACGCAACTTTATACCTTTAACCTTCCCCAAGAGGGCATCCTAAACCAACTTTTAAAGTGTCTAACAAAAAATCGATTTTAAGTGTAGTTTAAGTATGCAACTCCAGGGAGGTCAGAACTTTTGGACTTCAGCACCGGCCAGGAAATTACACTGCATTCTACAGTATGGTACGGTACTGCAGAATTGTAAAACATAAAAAACAACTGTTTACTGTAAAAATCATGATAAAGTATGGTTTTTAAATTTTACATTATCACATCTACTGTAAATTAAAATACCCATCATATGTGCAGGTGGAAACCATTCTGTGACGCCGGATGTGATCGCTTCAGGGCGCGTCAAGAAGAGCAGAATGAACTCCAGTTGCTGTTTTAACTCAGGGGTCACTTGACTTCTCTCTGAAAAAAGTTATCGGGTGCCGGACTGGATTCGGACAGTGCGTCCAAAAACGCATGATACGCGGCGAGCGGCACTTATTGTGTGTCAGTGGCACTCGCCATCCTGTGTACAGTAAGTTGTGTATGTCGCCCTTAACCCCCCCAAGTTTCAGAGTCATCCTGTTCATGTAAATATCTGGAGTTACTGCACCCGAAGTGGTGAAGGACCACTGGGTGCCGGACTTGATCCGGACAACGAAAACCGCACAAGTTTTTGTCGCATATACGGCGACCCACACTAAAACGGGTCGCCGTCGCATCTGCGTTGGTGTATAGTAGTGGGGGAATGTCGGCTATATTCCCCCAAAATTTCAGCCCTTAACTCCCCCCATAGCGCGAGTTATAGCGTCAGAAGTCCGTTGAAAAAGTGACTGCCGGACTTGATCCGAACGCAGTTTACAATGATAATTTATAAATCAAAAATTTGATTTCATCTAAGAATGTATCGGGTATAATATCAAGTGAACGAAATGAGCCATTATAAATAAATGTGCCATGTGTAGTGGTAGGTAAACTCCATGACGTCTACGAGAAATCGCGCTCAAGGCGCCACAGAACACTGGCGCCAGCGCCATGAAACCATGGCAACACAACTAGAGTGAATAGTGATGGAAAAGCGCCAAAAATGGGGCCAAGCCTCAAGAATCACCTCAAAAATGTGATGGTTGATTGAATTTTTGAATCTGATTCATTCTTTTATGAAATACTGTTGTGCAAACTGTTTTTTTTCTCAGTAAAATATTGTTTGTCAAGAGTTCATATTGGTTTCCCCACTTCTGATTGTGCCTTTGGCTGGTGAACATTACCATTTTTATCGCTTATCATCAATGAATTATTTAAATAATATAGAAGACAGATGATGTTTTGAAACTTTCAAAAAAAATCCCCTGTAATTCGATCTTGGAATGTCAATAGGGATTCTTCTAGGTAATACTAAATAGGTTCTTCTATTGACAAACTAATTTATAAGATTTTGAATTTTGATTGACATCCATATTTCCTAATTTTGACATGCACATTTCTTGGGTGGCGCCATGGCGCTTGGCGCTTTTTTTTGTGGCGCCAGCCCTTTGCGTTTGGCGCGCCGTTTCCAAATAACGCCTAAGCAGCGTTTCGCGCCGTTTTTTTCTGGCGCTGTTCCAATACTATCCTTCACGCAATTTGTTTCTAGGCCTTGGTGTGTATACCGTTCAAACGCTCGTGTGGTGGATTTTTCGCATTTACAATCTGCTCGCTGAAAATTTACTGCGGAGTAGTGATGTGAAAAGCCTAGAACTTTGGCGCCAAGCGCCAAAAGCGCCATGGCGCTTTTCCGACTCTGCGCGCCAAGCGCCAATAGCGCCAAAGCAAAATGGCGCCAAGCGCCATGGCGCTTTTTGCTTTGGCGCTAGTGCCAAGCGCCAGCGCCAGAAATTTTATTCCTGGCGCCGGTCAAAAATAGCGCCAAGCGCCATGGCGGTTTTCATAGGCATGGCGCCAAGCGCCAATGGCGCCACAGGGAAATAGCGCCAAGCGCCATGGCGCTTTTACATCACTACTGCGGAGTCCGCCATGCATCAGTGTGACCTGGAACGGATCGGGTCTCGTATGAGAACTTGGCCCTCATCCCAGTTATCAGTTGCGTATTATACGAATGGGAGTGAAAGCTCAAAGTTAGCTCAAAATCGCTAAAATTTGCTCAACTTTGCCAATTTCCACCTTCATAATCGCTATTTTCGTTTATACATGGTTGTATAGCTAGTGTTCGCTTATTTTATTCATATTTTTAGCGGATTTCGAAATTTTGGCCGGCTGCCAAGTTCTCATACGGGACGCTTCCCCTGGAACTTGTTGGTGAAAATGTGGTATGTATCCAATTGAGTACTCCCCGGAAGTGCGGCAATTTTCGAGGAACGAGTGGCTCATATGCGTCAGGTTGGCTCACGTCCAAATTATCGGTTGCGTATTGTACGAGCGCTGCTGGACGGAGTGGAAGCTGCTCCCGCTAAAGTGAAAGCTAAAATTTGAACCATATTGTCAGTTTTCACGTTCAGGGTTGTTTTTATAAAAATTCATTTTAGTAAAATTGTATAAAAATTGTATAAAAATTTTATTTTAATTTTATTCTTGTTTCATTTTATTTTATTTTATTCCCAAAAGTCATTAATAAAATAAAATGACTCATTTTACAAAAATTTTACAAAAATTGTACAAAATTTTTACAAAAAATCAGAAACATGCATGCAAGACCAGAAAAATGTTATAATTAGACCTTACATGAAAAACCTGTGACAAATTTTTCCCTTACTTTTCAAAAGTTGCATGCAATATGTATTGTTAGCTAGCTGCAAGTGTAAAGTTACAATTATTGATAAGAATGGTTTGCATTTTCAGAGGAAGGACTACTGGAGTGTGTTGGGCACATTTGTAAAATGTAATGCAAAGTGTCAATTGTCATGACAAATGTAAAGTAAGGTATCCATTGTCATGCAAAATGTCAAGTGTCATGTAAAATTTCAAGCAAAGTGGCAATTGTCATGACAAATGTCATGCAAAGTGTAAATTGTGTATCCAAATCTTGTGTTTTTGTATCCATAGTATGTTTTATATCCAAATCTTATGTTTTTGTATCCAAATGTTCACATAAAGTTTTGGAGTTAACAACAACATCATTTGGATACAAAACATAAGATTTCGAAATAAAACATGAGATTTGAACACAATTTGCTTGACAATTGATACTTTAATTTTTACATGTCATGACAATTTACACTGTACTTTACATTTGTCATAACAATTGACACTTTGCATGACATTTTACATGACATTTGACACTTTACAATGCTTGGGACACCCCCCAGATCCATGAATAGATAGGTAGAGACTCGAGCAATGAGACAAAATTTTACAAAAAATATGAATTTTTATACAATTTTACAAAAATCTGAATTTTTATACAATTTTACAAAAAAATTTACAAAAATTCCAATTTTTATACAAATTTTATTTTTATTCTTAAATTTTCCATTTTATTTTATTTTATTTTATTCTTGAATATTCCATTTTATTTTTATTTTATTTTTTTCTGAGATTTTGCCAACCCTGTTCACGTTGATAATTGCTATGCTGTAAATATAATTGCTGTTTTGCAAAAATTATTTTGAAATCATTATAAATACATAGGCCAAAAAACGTATATAACCATGTACATAAACGAAAGTAGCGATTTTAAAGATAAAAATTGGCAAAATGTAGCTAATTTTAGCGATTTTGAGCACTTCGTGCGCTTTCACTCTCTTTCGTATAATGCGCAACCGGTAACTTGGACGGGGGCCAACTTACGTGGCCCGATCAGTGTGGACGAAAAACGATTAAAAACATAAAAAACCTGAATTCTGCTGGCGGGAGGATTCTTCTACAAATTTGCGGCGATGTCAGGAGCGAGTTCGACTGGGATTTATTTCAATCAAGGGGTTAGATTTTATAACGCAACTTTTACCATTTGAAACCTTTTGTAGAGCTATTCCATCCGGCAGTGTGAACTGACGGATTTTTGGCACTGTTCCAATTTCTTTCGCAATGTTTATTCACACATTTTCAGGCCGATCGCGGCGCATTCGTTCACGAGCCTCCGCAAAATTCAGTCGACCAGATTTACGAGATTCTAAACGGAGTTTTTTCGCGTGCCGAGATCCATAATCGCCTGCGGCAGTTCAAATTGCAAAACGAAAACTTGAGTTACGATGATGTTCAAGTTTCCGTGGTCAGTCAATTGCTCGCTGAGAAACAGTGCAGGGAGGCTGGAAGTACCTCAGGTGGTGAGTGCCTTTTTAAAAGTATTTTCTCCTGTTCTAATGTTATTGACTGCCGTCAAATGTGCACGCACTACACGCACTAGTTGACGATGACACCAAATGTCAACTGGTTCCGTCCCATTAGGGTTCAAACGGGATCCCGATTCCGATCCCGGATCCCGTGAAATTCCGTGATTTAGCAGTCCCGATCCCGATCCCGAAACTTTTCAAATCCCGATCCCGATCCCGAGAAACTCCAAAGTCCGGGATCCCGATCCCGGAAAAATGAGTGGAAATTATCAAAAGTGAAAAAACGATGTTTTTGCATGCAAAAATGTGAACGCAAACCCCCAGCGTTCATTTTATGCCACGTTTCTGGCATCCAACAGTGTTTTTAGACCTTTATGAACAACTGCGGATGCCAAAACATTGGCCAAAAGCTCTATCCCAAGACCCCAATCCCGATCCCAAAAAAATGCCAATCCCGATCCCGTGACCCCAATCCCGGCCAATCCCGATCCCGATCCCGAAATCTCAAAAAACCAATCCCGTTCCCGAAAGGTCAATCCCGTTTGAACCCTACGTCCCATCCCAATTCAAAGCTTGCTCTCGAGTAACACTACGCATTATACTATAATACACAAATATATATACCGTATATCCTTGAATAAGACCCCAGGGGAGTTATTATTTCGTCAGAAGTTTTGGAGGGGGGAGTTATTCAAGGGGAGGAGTTATTTTGTCCTTGGAACTTTCACTTTATTTATTGTATGAATGCATTGCATCAACTCATGTAATCCAGGTACTGAACAGTTAAACAACAACCAAAACAAGGTATTCATGTTAAAATTTGCATTTATCGGCATCTGAATTATTCAAATACATGTTGTGGGTACACATACCAAATACACGAAGGGGGGAGTTATTTTTTCCTCACCTGGCCAACAGGGGGAGTTATTCAAGGGGGAGGACTTATTCAAGGATATACGGTATGTACACTACCGTGCAGAATAGTTGGGACTTTTCACCATAGAGAAATGGGGGGCTGCGGGTCCATCACACCTTTGAAGCTTTCCACTCCATTGATCCTTGCTAATTTTGCCACTGTTCGAGTATGTCGGGGTTTGAGGTTCGAGCTATTAAAAAAATTTTTGTTTGCTCGAGTAATCCCCCATGCCCAAGATAAGGGGGGTCTATAAAAAAGGTGTTCAAAAAATAAAAAATGGCTAATCTGCATGATTGAATTTGAAGCTCAATAACTTGATTAAATATTTTTGCGTTTGAACGTCGTTTGTCAACTCGTCAGCAAGCTTTTCGTTGGGGTGGGAACCAGTTGCCATTTGATGTATACTGTAGTTCACTGTATTCTTATTTAATGCAAAAAGGTAAATATTTAAAATAAATGCCCGAAAATCTGTATCGAAGTGTCTATAGGGTGGCGCACGTCAGGCGCACGGTTTCGATTGGCTCCCAACATGTCAATTTTGATTGAAAACTGCTCAAATTTGGTATGGGGGTAGATAAATGTACCCCATTTGTTGTGTTAAGTGCACGGTTCCACATCACAAAAATTCATGTCGGAACGTGAAGCAAAGTTTAATACATGTTTGAATGTGGCGCATGTCAGGCAATCGTCTACCATAACACCATTTATTCATAAAAATAGTCCAAATTTAGCATGACAATAGATAAATGTACCCTATTTAGTATGTTAAGCGCACACATAAATATCACTAAATTTTCACATCTATCACATCGTATGCAAAACAACTCCACAGGACCATCTACAATGGGACACATTTAGGGTTGGGACGATATATCGTATCGAATACCGGATATCGGATATCGACTATTTTTTCATATCGAATATCGGATATCGACTATTTTTTCATATCGAATATCGGATATCGACTATTTTTTCATATCGAATATCGAATATCGATATCGAAAATTTTGAAAAAATATCGAATATCGATATCGAATATCGACCATTTTTTCTCTCGATATTTTCGATATTCTATACTCCCTGGGCCTGACTTCAAATAAGCCAGGAATGGCACATTTACAATTTTGGATGTTTCTGGACACATGTTTTTGGACACATGTTTCTGGATGTCAGCGCCAAGCGCCAATGGCGCCACAGGGTAATGGCGCCAAGCGCCAATAGCGCCAGCGCCAAAATTTTTTTCAATTCGTTTGTAGAATAATGACTACATAACTGCGACGTACTGCTGATGTTGATGTAGTCGATTTAACTTTGGCCATTAAAGTTCAATCCACCAAGTAAAAAGGGTAACTATTCAGGAAGGGTATTCAGTGATTAGAAAACAAAAATTCATATTTCATACTACAGGAGCATATCACAGCTTATTATTTCATGGTAGAATGCAGAAATCAGAGTTGTTATAAGTATACTGGTATTTAAAAAAGTGTAAAAGCAAACATATACGTTTTCTGTACTCGCGTACTTTAAAAAGTACATGGTCCGGCTGAAAAGTCCCCGGGCAGTGCTCGCCATTCGCGCTACGGGTAAGCTACGGTCATAAAATTTTAACACGTTTATATATCAGGTGTTTTAAGTTACCATCCAAAATTTCACCCCTCTAGCTCCACCCACTGCGGAACTGTGGGGGTTTCAATTTCAGTCGTTTTGTACTGATGTACAAATGGTGCTCTAGTTCAATGCTGCTTTAAGTTGTGATCATGAGCTCCTGTTTTGTCAATGTGTTTTGCCACGAGGTAGTAGTAAAGTGACAATTCTTGGTGTTTGCGTGAATAACTAGAGAACGAGTGGAACTATCGCGGCCATGATTTGGGGGATCATTTCCTATTTAGTTGTTAACATTGACCTAAAATTTGCATTATAGTCTTCTTTCACTAGTTTAATCGTGAAAATCGGGCCTGAAATGGCCGAGTTGTTGCTTATTTTAAAAAATGCTGCTTTTGTGCTCAATTGAGAGAACGTGGTGCGGCTTATGCTCGTTTGGGCACAATATATAGGTTGCTTTTAAAACACAGCTTTGTGCTTTATTTATATTTATGTTTCTCATTTAATAAGTTGCCGATGGACATAAATATCACACTTTGAAAGATTTAACAGTTTATAAACACTATACCATATTTCCTTGAATAACTCTGTTGGCAATAAATGTTTCATAATACGTAGACAAAGTAAGTATTCCTTATTTATTCAGTCATTTATTCATGAAGAACGATTAAATACTAGTAAAGTACATTTTCCTGGAAAAAAAGTAAAGGTCACTATTGTTGAGATATTTCTACAGAATTATCACTCAAAATCACTAATTTAGTCTCATTTCTGTCAATTTTCGCGTCCAAATTCACTAGTTCATGTGTTTCTGCCTATTTTCAGCTTTACTTGACATTTGCAGAAAATGCCATCTTTCCCAATTTGAAGTGAATGATTTATATTATGTTTCTCAACCAGGGTTAGTTTTAGTAAAATTCTTTTTACTAAAATTGTATTTTTAAAAAATTAAAATTGTATTTTATTTTTATTTTATTCTTCAATTTTCCATTTTATTTTTATTTTATTCTTCAATTTTTCATTTTATTTTCATTTTATTTTAATTTTTTATTTTAGTTTGTGACCAGTATTGATTTAAGTAAAATTCTTTTTACTAAAATTGTATTTTATTTTTATTAAAATAGTATTTTTTTTTATTTTATTCTTCAATTTTACATTTTATTTTTATTTTATTTGTTAATTTTCTATTTTATTTTTATTTTATTTTTATTTTTTTCTGAGATTTTGCCAACCCTGTTCTCAACATTTTTAGCCACTTCATTACATGTTACACGCGAAATGTGAGAGTGCACAAAATGTGACACTTCCAAATTCATACTTCAACTGTTTTATTTGTTGCTTATTTTCAGCTATTCTTGACATTTGCACAAAATGCTTATTTTTACACTTTGATGACCTATGACTCGCTTACAGTATGTATTAAAAGTGAATTTGTGAAGTTAAGTGAATTAGTGAAGTTAATTAAATGTGAGTGAGCAAAATTGTAAATGTGAGAGTGAGCAAAATTGTAAATGTGAGAGTGCGCGAAGCTGCAAATGTGAGAGTGCGTGAAACTGCAAATGTGAGAGTGCGCGAAACTGCAAATGTGAGAGTGAGCAAAATGGTAAATGTGAGAGTGAGCAAAATTGTAAATGTGAGAGTGAGCAAAATTGTAAATGTGAGAGTGAGCAAAATTGTAAATGTGAGAGTGCGCGAAGCTGCAAATGTGAGAGTTCGCGAAACTGCAAATGTGAGAGTGAGCAAAATGGTAAATGTGAGAGTGAGCAAAATGGTAAATGTGAGAGTGAGCAAAATGGTAAATGTGAGAGTGAGCAAAATTGTAAATGTGAGAGAGAGTGATCAAAATAGAAAGTGTAAATTGTAAATGTGAGAGTGCGCGAAGCTGCAAATGTGAGAGTTCGCGAAACTGCAAATGTGAGAGTGAGCAAAATGGTAAATGTGAGAGTGAGCAAAAT